>RJWM01016894.1:0-44424 GCA_004363535.1 Dasyprocta punctata | reverse complement strand
TTTTTTTTTTTTTTTTTTTTGCGGCACCGGGGATTGAACTCACAACCTCGCGCCTGTCAGAGCAGGTGCTTAAGGCACTGAGCCAAACTCCCAGCCCTAGTTTTTTGAGGCAGGGTTGCACTAAGTAGCTCAGGCCGGCCTCGAACTCACAACGCTCCGCCTACCTCAGCCTCCTGAGTGCTGGGATTAAAGGCGTGCACCACCAAGCCCGGCTTCATTTGTATTTCTTGTCCTGAGAAGTTTCTGCTCATTTTGATTATCCAGTTTTGGTAATTAGTCCTCTGTCTGAGTGAGGAGTGACTGGCCAAAATTTTTTCCTGTTTTGTAGGTTATTTCCTCACTCTTTTAGCTCTTTCTTTTGCTGTGCAAAGGCTTTTTTTTTTTTTTTTGGCACTGGGGATCAAACTCACAACCTCACGCCTGCCAGACAGGCACTTAAGCCACTGAGCCAAACTCTCGGCCCTAGGTTTTTTGAGGCAGGCTTGCACTATGTAGCACAGGCTGGCCTTGGGCTTGAGTTGCAGCCCAAGCCAGCCTCAAACTCACAATGCTCCTCCTACCTCAGCCTCCCGAGTGCTGGGATTAAAGGTGTGCACCACCATGCCCAGCTTATGCAAAGATTTTAAATTTGATAGATACCCATTTGTTGATTCTTGTTGTTATTTCTTTTATAGTTGGGGTTCTGTTCAGAAAGTCTTTGCCTATACTTGTGTCTTCCAGAGGTGTTTTTTGGTGGTTTTGTTTGAGACAGAGTCTCACTAAGTAGTTGAGGCTGGTCTTGAACTTACTGTGTAGCTCAGGCTGGCCTCCAACTTGCTTGCTTGTATTCTAAAGCTTTGTTAACTGTGTGTAAACATTTTTTTGTTTGTTTATGCAGAATTTAAATATCATTTCTTCTCTTTAGAAACTTCTGGTTTTGTGGATAAACTATTTGAAAGTCTCTATACTAAGAATTACCTTCCACCTTTGGAACCAGTTAAGCCTGAGCCAAAACCACTAGTCCAAGAAAAAGAAGAAATTAAAGAAGAGGTAATATGAAATTTTTGTTTTGCTTTTGGGAGCTTATTAGATCCTGTTGCCAGTATTCCTAGTTAGAAGATGAGCTTCATAGAAGTAATCATCTATTGATTGAAGTTCCTGGTCTTGGAACATGGCACAGATACTTCATCAGGGTTTTTCAGTTCCTTGGGTGTGCAGAATTGGAAAAATTTTTATTTAATTTAATTAATTAATTAATTTTTGGTACTGGGAATTGAACTCAAGACCTTGCACTTGCCAGGTAGGTGCTTGTGCCGCTGAGCTATATCCCCAGCCCTGGAAAAAATTTTAGGTAGCTTATGAAGGCATCATAGAAATACTTCGAATTCCTATGATACTGAGAAGTTCAATAAAATATTATTTAGTGCCTTCTAGAAAAAAAATTTATTGCAGAGGCTTAACTGAAAATAATACATTGATAAAAGTGGAAGAAATCAGTCGATAACATTTTCATGTGCATATGGAGATCAGTATTCTTTTTAACCATATTGTTTTAAAAAAAAAAATGTAATTATAGCTAGGTGTGGTGTGCGTGCCTGTAATCCCAGGGTGTGGCAGGAGTATCTGAGTTCAAGGCCAGCCTGGTCTACATAGTAAGTTTAAAGCTAGCCTGAACTACGTAGCGAGACTGTGTTTCAAAACAAAGCAAAAAATGTGTAACCTTAAACATCATTATTAGCATTGTTCAAAAATATAATTACAGATGACAATCTAGTTGATTAACCAAGATGGAAATTTTGAAGGGTTCATTGGTAGTTCCTTTAGATGACATGGTAAGACTGTGGATTTTGTATCGGGCTGTATGAGTTAAAATAGCTATAGATGAGTTAAAATAGCATTTACATTAGAGATATGAGAATCATCGTACTTACTAAGGATTAAAAGATGTTGCATACAAGTATTACATCGTTTCTAGGCCAGTGCCTGGCAAATAAATGTAAACTATTACACAGAAATCTTTCCCAACATTTGCTTTGATTAATGTTGTTCTCAAGACTAAATGAGTTTTTAAAAAACTTTTAATTTGGAAATAATTTTGAACTTACATAAAAATTACTAGAATACTACTCAAAGCTTCCATGTGACATCTGCCTAAGTTAATTGGAGATCGCCCTTGATCTCTTCACATGTTCACACTCGAAGCTTGTTTCCTGAGTCATTAATAGTAAGTCATTTACATTATGGACTTTTACCTCTAAATCTTTATTCATTTCCTAATGGTATTCTCTTAGATCACTACAATACCATTATTATTTTCAGTAAATTAATTAGTTTATGAGACAGGGTCTCCCTATGTAATGCAGGCTGGCTTCAGTAAAAAAAAAAAAAACAAAATGTGGCTATATTGTATTTAACTAAGATTAACTGAGACCACTGTCACTTTTTATACCATGCCTTGTGATCTTTTTATTCCCATCTCCGGGAGAGGCTGAGGCAGGAGGATTGTAAATTTGAGCCTGGCTGAGTGTGGTGTTGCACCTCTGTGATCCCAGTACTCTTACATGGTCCGAGTACTTAGGAGGCTGAGGCTGGGGAAATCACTTCAGATTTGTGACCAGTCTGGGCTACCCAGTGAGTTCAGGGGTTCAAAACCAGCTTGAAGAACGTATTGAAAAGAAAAAGGAAAAGGGTAAAGTGTGAGCCCTGTCAGGGCAATGCAGCAGTTTTTCCAGACTATGTCTCAAAATAAGAAAAGGGTCTGGGATCTAGTTCAGTGCAGAGTTTATTGAGTCTTTTTAATTTTGAGTACTGTGATAAATGACTAGTATCAACTTAGGTTTAAAGTTACCTCACTTGACACTGTATGTTCCTTGTTTGTAAGATTTTATATATAACTTGTGTGTAATTTCTGACTATATAACTTGTGTGTAATTTCTGACATAAGTAACAGTTTACATAATTATGCATAAAATAATGTGACTGTTAGATAATGTAAGCAGAAGTTTTCGTATCTCATATCTTTGCCCTCTTTTACTGGTCTGCGGTCTGTTGGTACAGTTGCACAGAGCAAGTATGAAACAAATCTAAGAATTAGCCATTTTAACTTCCTTCCTTGGTCCTCAGCTGCATTGTATCATTAGTTGTTTTTTAATTGGACTCTTGGCCACAGGGGAAACCAGAGGAGAGAATTTGGATATTGATACAACTCATCCTGGTGTTGGAAAAACAACAGAAGACATGTGCTGTGACTTATGAAACACAGTGCATTCATTCCTGTTTTCTTGATTCTCTCACTGTCTTAAAGTTTTGTTTTGTGAAGAAACTCAACTGTTTATCCTACACGTGTAGTGTTTTTCTGTTTAGCTGATTGTATACCAGTGAATTAATACATCCTTTGTATTTCTTGTAAATTGGTAGAGAAGGATTTTTAAATAGTCTGATTATATAGTGTTTGTTGGTGACATATGGTTGCCATATTATTGACTCCACTTTCTGTTGCCTGAATTTTATTAAATTGTGGTCTCATGGTTTGTTGACTCACGTCTTGATACAGAGTTATAATTGAACTTCACCATTAGGTGGGAATTTACTTAATGACTATCTCACCTTTCTCAGGTCAAGGCTATACAGATACCTGATTCGAAAACAACTTTTTAAAAGATAGTGAAGTCAGTGGTTCTTTTTTTATTTCTGGTCATTCTTCATGCTTAATCTTTAAAGAAGCCTTAAGATTTCCATTCGTTCCAATGTAACTTCTCTACAATTTACATGAAATTCTTAGTTTTATAACGCTCAGTAAGCTAGCTATTTATGTCTGAAACCTTTTCTGTGAAATCTAAAGTTCTGTTTGTGTGCAAATATATGTTTATGATAAGTAAGTTATAAGGGCTGGGAGTTTGGCTCAATGGCTTAAGCACCTGACTGGCAGGTGCGAAGTTGTGAGTTTGATCCCTGGTGCCGCAAAAAAAAAAAAAAAGAAGGATAAGTAAGTTATACAGTGTTTTACTATTATGATACTTAATGATTTGCTATTTCTGCTATTTCAATTTAAGGGGTGAATTGCTTATTTCTTTCCTACACCACCACTGTCTACCTTAAATTAACATTTAAAAACTAATAAACTGTTAAGGTAATTAGAGCATCTCTTTTGCTTTTCATGTTGTAATTTTTGGATATGATTTGACTTTTCAGAGTGATTTTTTTTGTTTTGTTTTGTTTTGGTGCACTGTTTGTGCTAGATGGATTATCAGGTGGCTGCTTGTAATTTATAGAAGGTCTTTTCTGATTTCTAATGAATATTTTCATATAGGTATTTCAGGAGCCAGCAGAAGAAGAACGAGATAGCAGAAAAAAGAAATACCCTAGTCCCCAGAAGGCTCGTTCGGAATCTAGTGAACGAAGGTTCGTATTTTTTTTTTTTAATTGGGAATACATTGCTAACTAAGGTATTAGTTGCCTAGCATAGACTTTCAAAGGATTTTAAATAAAATACACATTTTGACTCTTTCCTTGTTAAACTTGTTAAAGTAGTGTTACCTTTCTTCTTTCCATTCTGTTTTTTCTCTTGTCTTCTTTCTGTTCTTTTTATAAACAGTCATCATTATGTGTTTTCCCCAAGAGCTCAGGGGTGGGAGCAATCTCCTTAGAGAATAATAATGAAATGTTCCATTTGGTCAGGGGTGCTCAGGATTAAAACTTACCCATATTATTTTATATTGTAAGTGGTGCAGTTTTTATGTGGAGTCATCAATCTGCCATCAAAAAACAGGTTTTAAAAATTTTTAGGAAAGCTTTGTTTTGAGCCCTTTGTCTTTTCTAGTTCTATTTCTGCCCCGCCCTCCATTCACTGGCTTTACCTTTTTGAAAAATTTCTCCCCACCCAGTGTACTTCAAGTGGGAATATTTTTTCCTTTTTGTATAGTGGATTAGAAGAATTATGGGGTGCTCTTTAAACTCTAGAGAAGCACAGACATGAATTTTGATGACTCCAGCAGAGTATCTTGTAGTCTGGATTTGTTTGCAAACTTCATTCTCTGTCCTATACATGGCTTTTATATCTGTGTATTATAGAACACGTGAGAAAAAGAGAGAAGATGGCAAGTGGCGAGACTATGACCGGTACTATGAGCGGAATGAGTTGTACCGTGAGAAGTACGACTGGAGAAGAGGCAGGAGCAAGAGCCGGAGTAAAAGCCGAGGCCTAAGTCGCAGTAGAAGCCGAAGTAGGGGGCGCAGCAAAGACCGGGATCCAAACAGAAATGTTGGTGAGTAAACAAAATATTCTCCTAAAAGCGTTGTAGTTTCTTTTTCTTTCTTTCTTTTTTTTTTTCTAAAGCTGTATAGTTTCTTATATCCCTTAAAATTAAATGTTACCTTTAATATGTCTAAGTGATGTAAAAATTGGAATTGCCACAAAAAACTTAGAATTTATTTTGTTATAAATATATGACTGTATTCTTGAATTAGAGTCAAGAGAATTGAATTAAAAAGAATCTACTCATAAGGTATGTTACATGTTTAGATTTAAGTAATTTTTTTGTACAATTGATAAAAATGTTCTTTAATTCTCAAAACTGTCACTGGAGGAAGTGGTTTGTATTTGCTTTTTGTTTTGCTTTTTGAAAAAGTAATTGATTTTCTGTAAGGTTGCTTAAAGTTTGTTAGATTAAAAAGAAATCAAGGGCTAGGGATTTAACTCAGTGGCACAGGCACCTGCCTGGCAAGTGTGAGGTCATGAGTTCAATCCCTGGTACCAAAAAAAAAAAAAAAAAAAAAAGGGAAACCAAGCACTGAAGTGCATATCTGTATCCCAGCTCTCTGGAAGCTGAAGCAGGAGGATCACAAGTTTGAATCCTGCTCTGGCAATTTAGTGACTTAATGACACATTGTCTGAAAATTATAAAAGTAAAGGGTTGGGGATGCAGAGGCCTTGGGTACTAGCTCCAGTACTGCCAAAATGAAAAAAAAAGGAATAGATTACGGGATCCCAGTGATTGATGATCTAAAATATTGATTTGGCAGTCAATTATTGGGTAACATTCCTATTGTTAGTGAAAAAGCCAACCTTTTTTCATTCAGTGTAATTGACGTCGATACAAAAGATGATTTTTCCTAAGTTATTGGTCAAGATAAGGTCACATTGTGTACTGTTCCTATTTTTAGGGTATATTAATCATGAGAGCAGTTTGAAAAATGGATAGTTTAGTTAAATTAACTCCATTGTTATCTTTTCTGTTTTGAGAGATAAGTGTGTGATCTGTTTCTTGTTTTTATTCTCTTTGAAGCAGAGCACAGGGAAAGATCAAAGTTTAAGAGTGAAAGGAACGATTTGGAGAGTTCCTATGTGCCTGTGTCCGCACCACCTCCGAACTCTTCTGAGCAGTATTCCTCTGGGGCGCAGTCTATTCCCAGCACCGTGACTGTGATCGCACCTGCTCACCATTCTGAAAACACCACAGAGAGTTGGTCTAATTACTATAACAATCACAGCTCGTCCAATTCTTTTGGTCGAAACCCACCAGCAAAGAGGCGATGCAGAGATTATGATGGTAAAAATCCTTACATTGTACCCAAAAGTACTAGTAAAGCAAATGTTGCATATACTGCAGACCTTTTTTTTATACCTAGATTGTATTAAAAAGGATGAATGAGGAGAAGAATTTCTTTAGGCATTTGCTTATTACTTGATTTAATGGCTCCAGTCAAAAGAATATTTAAATTCGAACCTTCTTTAGTTTATATTTTTGTTCTTATTACTTCAAACCATAAACCATAAAATTTGACAGATGCTAGAAATTTTAATGTCTTTGTATAGTGTTCGATGCTGGGAATTGGTTAAGCATGTATAACCTACTTGTTTTATTTACTGACTTTCCGTTTGAGTGAGTGAATCCATGTAGTATATTTATTTTGATTTTTTTTATTATGAAAGTATTTAAATATTTTCTGAATTTGACAGAATGCTAGTATGTCCATCACCTCTTCTCAGTAATTACCAAATCACAGCTGGGCGTGGTGGCGCACGCCTTTAATCCCAGCACTCGGGAGGCTGAGGTAGAAGGACCGTTGTGAGTTCGAGGCCAGCTTGGGCTACAACGCGAGCTCAAGGCCGGCCTGAGCTACATAGTGCGACCCTGCCTCAAAAAACCAGGGCTGGGAGTTTGGCTCAGTGGCTTAAGCGCCTGCCTGGTCGGCGCAAGGTTGTGAGTTTGCTCCCTGGTGCCGCGAAAAAAAAAAATTACCAAATCATGAGCAATCATTTTTATTTACACTTCTTCACACTTCTTGTTCTGTATTATGTCAAAGAAATCTATTTATAAGGTTTATTCAGTGCTAGGGATTGAATCCACAGCTGTGTATACGCTAGACAGGTGCTATACTACTGAACTGAACTCCCAAACCCCTCATTTTTTTCTATGTAGAATGCATGTTCTTATGTTTTACTTATTTACTATGATTATGATTATTATTTTACTATTTTTGGGTTTTTAAGAGTGTCTCACTGTGTAGTCCGGGTTGGCCTTGAACTGATGGTGATTCTTTCTCAGCCTCCTGAGTGCTGGGAATACAGGTGTGCACCACTATGCCTAGCTTCGATTTATTTATTTTTAAGTGAGAACTAGAGCCAAATCATCATTTAAACATTTACCTCAATCCTCTGGTTTCCCAGCCAGAGTTCTCTTTTCCAATGTTACCTTGATATTGTCAATTTCTTGTGTATTTTTCCAGACATAGTCTATGCGTAGGTACTATATATAAACAAATACATATATACATATTCTCCCCTACTTTTCTTTTTTGTTTTATTTATGTGCCAATGTACTCTTTATAAATTTTCACATGCCTTTTGATTTGGTATTTCCTAGCAGTAATGGTGTGTGTGTGTGTGTGTGTGTGTGTGTGTGTGTGTGTGTATATATATATATATTTTTTTTTTTTTTTTTTTGCGGCACCGGGATTTGAACTCACCACCTCACGCCTGCCAGACAGGCACTTAAGCCACTGAGCCAAACTCCCAGCCCTAGGTTTTTTGAGGCAGGGTCGCACTGTGTAGCTCAGGCTGGCTTTGCGCTCATGTTGTAGCCCAAGCCGGCCTCGAACTCACAACGCTCCTCCTACCTCAGCCTCCTGAGTGCTGGGATTAAAGGCGTGCACCACCACGCCCGGCTCCAGTAATTGTATATTAATACCTAAACTTCTTCTTTTTTTAAGCCTTTTTGATGATCTGTATGTGCAAAACTGTGTTCAACCTATTTTTTTATTGATGCATGCTGGGAATGTTTCTTTTTTTTTCCTTTTTGTTGTTACTGGGAATTGAACTCATGATCTTGCACTTGGCAGGCAGGCATCGTGCTGCTGAGCTATATCCAGAGCCCCCCAGGGATGTTTCTAATATTTTTCCATTGTAAACTGTTGCAGTGAAAAGCCTATATTATGCCTACTTACTTATTTTTAAAATATATTATTATTTTTAATTGACACATAAAGGTACATATGCAAGGTATGGTGTGACATTTCAGCACATGTATGCAACGTGTAATGATCAGATCAGGATAATTGGCATGTTTGTCAACTCAAAACTAAAACTATTTTGTGCTGGAAATATTAAAAATCCTCTCTACTGGCTATTTTGAAACATCCAAGTAATTGTTGTCAATCATAGATGTCTTATTGTGCTGCAGAACATTGTAGTTTTCTTTTTCTTTTTGGTACCAGGGATCGAACTCACAACCTTGCGCCTGCCAGGCAGTCGCTTACGCCACTGAGCTAAATCCCTCGCCTTATTTTTTTGAGACAGGGTCTCACTGTTCAGTTCAGGCCGGCCTTGAACTCACTTTGCAGCCCAGGCTGGTCTCGAACTCACAAAGATCCTCCTGCCTCAGCTTCCCAAGTGCTGGGATTAAAGGCGAGCACCACCATGCCCAGCTCCATTGTAGTTTTCTTTTATCCAGCCAAATTTTTTTTTTTTTTTTATACCAGGGTCAAACCATGACCTCGTGCTTGCCAGGCACTGCTTACTCTGCTGAGCTAAATCCCTGGTCCTATCCAACTAAATGTTTTAAATTAAACTAATATTTTAATTTCTAGATACAGAAAGAATGCTTGCTTTAGAATAATATTATGAAAACAGATCATTACAATTAAGTCATCTACTTGAAGGCTTTTTCCTCCCCCACCCCAACCCTTCACTAGATTGGTGTAGTATTTGTTTAAAGTATCTGGGTTTTAGGCTAGACTTGGTACTACACACCTGTAATCTCAGCACTTTGGGAGGCTGAGGCAGGATCCCAAATTTGAGCCTAGTCTGGGCAACACTGTGGTTTAGTGATACCCAGTCTCAAATGCACTAAGAAAGGGCTGGGGCTGTAGCTCATTGTGAAGCCCCTGGGTTTAATCCCCAAGACTAGGTGGAAAAAATCTGGGTTTTTATTGTAAAAATTTAGTAGCAAATAGGTTAATCTAATAATATCTAGTAGCTCAGTCTTGATCTTGTTACTTTTATCTCAGTAAGTCATACATCGTATAGAAAGAGAATGCATCTCCTTCTACCTCAAGAATGTTGTGATTAACAGAGTAATACTAAGAAGACTTTAGACTCCATAAAGAAAACCATCACCTTATAAATCAGAACAGTGGGCGCTGGGTATTACGGTGCACAGCTGTCCTCCCAGCACCTGGAAGCCTTGAGGCAGAAGGGTCATGAATTCAAGGCCAGCCTAAACTACCTAAAGAGACCTTGTCTCAAAAAAAAAAAACAAAAAAACCCAACAAATCAGAAAGGATGGTTTTCCAGGAATTTATTTTATTTTCTGAACTTTGTAATAGGTCATAATAAAATTCTTTTTTATCTTTACAGAAAGAGGATTTTGTGTACTTGGTGACCTTTGTCAATTTGATCATGGAAATGATCCTCTAGTTGTCGATGAAGTTGCTCTGCCAAGTATGATTCCTTTCCCACCCCCTCCTCCTGGTCTTCCTCCTCCACCACCTCCTGGAATGCTAATGCCTCCAATGCCAGGGCCTGGCCCTGGCCCTGGCCCAGGCCCTGGCCCTGGCCCAGGGCCTGGCCATAGTATGAGACTTCCTGTTCCCCAAGGACATGGTCAACCTCCACCTTCTGTTGTGCTTCCCATACCAAGTAAGTGTATGCTGGCTGAATGAATCTTTAGTAGTGAAATCTACTTGCAAAAATCTCATATCCCTTTTAAACTCAATACTCTGATTAAAAGTGTTTGAAAAATAAAGTAAGGATAGAATTTGAAATACATTCGTATACTTAGATGCTGATATTTCCTTTTTGCCATTAATTATTGCATGATGTTATTTGTAGTATTGCCAGTGTAAATTTTGTGTGAGGCTGGGGATTTAGCTCAGTGGCTCAAAGTGCTTACCTGGTAAACCTGAGGTCATGAGTTCAATCCCCGGTACCAATAAATAAATAAATAAATAAATAAATTTTGTCTGCAGTGACCAAACCTATACTGACTTGTTAACAAAATCTTGTTTGTTAGTAGCATTTTAAGATGTCAGAGAAAGAACGTATCAATAATTTAATGATAGTCTTTAAAGAGTATCTCTTGGGGTATGTTGAAATAACATTTAAAAATTTTTATTGTGAAAATTTTCACATGCATGCATATATAATAACATGTACTACCTACAGTTTTATTGATGATTATCAAAATTAAGCTAGTTTTCTGAAATTTATTCCCCTCCTCCACTTACTTTTTGAGGTGGTTTATTTTTTGCTGGTTGAACTCCAAGTGTCATTTTGCCAGTAGTGTGTACTTCAGTATGGATCTTTTTACAGATAAGGATGATTTTTGTTTTTGTTTTATTTAAACAAAAATAATATACCATTATCACATCCACTAAAATGAGAGTGAGGAATATTTAAACATGGTCATTTAAAACACATTTTAACAGTTAACTTGTGTAACAGGAACCAGAAAGTTAAGACTAAATTTTTTTGTTTGTTTGTTTTGTTTTTGAGACAGGACCTTACTGTGTAGTTTGGGCTACTCTGGAATTTATAGTGATCATCTGTTTTTTGTTTTTTGTTCTTTTTTTTTTTGTACTGGGATTTGAACTCACAATCTTGCACTTGCCAGGCATAGTGATCATCTTGACTGAGCCACCCTAGTGCTGGAATTACAGGTGTGTGTCACACACTCATCTTACTGTTTTTTTGTTGTTGTTTTTTTGAGGTAGGCTTTCTTTGTGCAGTCCAGGTCGGTCTTGAATTTACTATGTAGTCAAGGCTAGCCTCAGACTCGGGGGGATCCTTCTGCCTCAACCTCCTGAGTGCTAGGGTTACAGTGTGTACCATCATGCCCAACTAAATTTTAAAAATACAACAAAATGGGACTGGGGATTTAGCTTAGTGGTTCAAATGCTTGCTTGGTAAGCGGAAGGTCGTGAGTTTGATCCCCGGGACAAAAAAAAAAAGAAAGAAATTATAGTATAAATTGTGTGTATGTATGTATGTATACATATATATGTGTATAAATGTATACATATATTAATGTATATATAAGGTTATATTTAATATTAAAGGCTAGCAAATTATTTTTTAAAAGTTTTTGTCATTTAAGTAGTGCTTTGGTCAATTTTCCTTTTCTTTTTTTTTTGTTTTTTGGTGGCACCGGGGATCGAACTCACAGCTTCACACCTGCCAGACAGGCGCTTAAGCTGCTGAGCCAAACTCCTGGCCCTAGTTTTTTGAGGCAGGGTTGCACTATGTAGCTCAGGCCGGCCTTGTGCTCATGTTGTGGCCCAAGTCGGCCTCAAACTCATAATGCTCCGCCTACCTCAGCCTCCTGAGTGCTGGGATTAAAGGCGTGCGCCACCACGCCCGGCTCTCCTTTTCATTTTTTAATAACATTTTATTTTTGGACTGGATGTAGCTAGTGGTATAGTGCTCGCCTAGCACATGTGAGGCCCTAGGTTCCATTCCCGGTACTGAAAAAAATGCAGAAAAACATTGTATTTTGTTTAGACCCGTATGAAGTTGCAAAGATACATGATATGATGGTACATGGCTGTAATCCCAGCACTGGGGGAGGCTGAGGCAGGAGGATCGACACAAGTTGGAGGCCAGTTTAGGCTACATAGTGAGTTCACAGCCAGCCTGAACTGTACAATGAGAATGTCTTAAAAACAAAACAGTTGCAAAGATAGTTTCCCATGACCCTATGCACCCATTACAAAGCTTCCTAGCAGTGAAGTACTCTTAAGAGAACACACTGAAGTTAATAAAGTGTTGGAGAATAATACGTAGATTTGTTCAATAAAAATAAGGGTTTTTTTGTGAATATTTAATATTGTCACATAAAAAGTATGATTTTCAAACTCAAGTTGAGATTTTATTTTCCAGATAAAGAAGTATCTGTTTATAAAGAAAAGGTGTTTCAATGTAGGAACCTGTTTGTGTAAAAGTTAAACTCAGGAATGTAGTTTTCAAACATTTCACCATGAAAAATTTCAAGCAAACAAAAATTGAAAGAATTATACACTCATCATCTATCCACCACAATTAGCATTTTACTGTATTTTATTTATGTATTTATATATTTACTATATTTATATCACTTATTTTTCCATTTCTCCATTTTTATTTGATGCTTCTCACAACACATTACAGACAGGATTATCATTTTTTTCTTTTTTTGTACTCTTAAAACAAGATTATCATTTTTTTCTTTTGTTGAGGCAGAGTCTTGCTGTGTAGTTCATGCTGACTTTGAACTTCCCATGTAGCCCAGGCTGGCATTGAACTTGCAGCAGTCCTCCTACCTCAGCCTCTCAAATACTGAGGTTACAGGCATGCATCACCAAGCCCAGCATTAAAGCATGCTTGTCATTAATCCTTTTGTAGAAATCTGAAACCCCCAGAAAATTTTCTCGTCTTTTTCAGTCATTTTCTACTTGCACCCACAGAAGCAACAGTGCTTTTTTTTTTTCCTTAATTACTTTTGTCTGTTCTAGAACTAAGAGTGTCATTTTAATTATATACAGCTCACAATGGTTAGGCCTGCATATATCAAGTTCCTTAATTTTGTTCTAAGCCTGTATAGATCTTTCAAGTATGAATATTTGAATTACTCCCAGTACAGTGAGTATTTTTATTGGGAAGCATTAATCCTTTACCTCTCACCTTTCATAATCTGTAGGACCACCAATATCACAGTCAAGCTTGATAAACAGTCGTGATCAGCCTGGGACAAGTGCAGTGCCCAATCTTGCACCAGTGGGAGCAAGACTACCTCCTCCTTTACCCCAGAACCTCCTTTATACAGTGTCAGAACGTAAGTAAATGTTTCACCTCAAAATTAGTAGGATATAGGAAAGCCAAGATTTCTTACATCAGCAGAATGCTTTTAAAAATTATTTTACATTTTTATTGATTATATACCTATGAAAATTATACTTGTATCCATGAAGCAGTATACTGCGAGCTTATACCATCTGGTCATACGTTAGTGTTACGTGAGAGAGAAAGGCAGTGTCTTCTGTTTTGGGAAAGTCCCCTCTGACCTAAGAGTTTCAACAGTTGCGTCTTCTGTAGGATATCCCTTGGAGCAACAGCATGAAGTCTTCATTTTTAAATTTTGATTTTTTTGGGACAGGGTCTTGCTGTGTAGCCCAGGCTGGCCTCAAACTCTAGAAGGGCCACTATGCCCAGTTTAGTCTTTTCTGAAGCAAATCTAATTTGAAGTTTCTGACTGTTTCTAAAATGTAAGGTCTATGTCCTAAAAAGTGCCCAAAAGGTCAGGTAACCTGTTTTTAACTTGTATGCTGAAGTGAAGATAGAGTGCATCATTTAAATTGTATTAATGTTTTGTGTTTAGGCTATTGTCGCATACATGTTTGACTGTAGAATGTTTTTCTTTACTCTTAGTGCTTTGAGAACTTAGATATTTTCTTGTTTAGTTTACTAATTTTTAAAGAAAATTTTTTCTCTAAAACCAATTTTTAAAAGGTCGTTGGTTGTTAAACAGGTCAGATTATAAGATTTTTCTCCTTATAGAGACAGTTAACTGTGTTCAGCTAGTGTGGGAATGTTTACCATAAAGTTTGCTTTGTCTTCTAAACATTTCTTCATGTCTTTTTGTTATGGAGGAGCAGTTGAGCAAAGTAGGTGAGCCCAGATTAAAATCCTGATTTCTTCACATACTGTCTTTGTTGTCTGTGGGCAAACGACTTCTCCGTGTCTCAGTTTTCTGCTTCGGAAAAGGAGAAAATTACTCAATAAGTTTGTTTTGAAGGATAAATGACTAGCCAGGCATGGTGGCACATGCCTATAATCTCAGCACTTGGAAGGCTGAGACAGGAGGATTACCACAGGTTTGAGGCCAGCCTGTACTACGTGGTGAGACCCTGTCTCATAAAAACAAAACAAAAGAATAAATGACTAATGTATGTAAAGCGTGAAAGAAAAAAAAAAGTGGTATCTAGTAAACTGTAAGAATTAGTTGTTACTGAAGTTTTATTGTCCACTCAAATTTGAATTTCAACCTCTCTGAAATCAGACCTATTATTTTCTCCTTGAATCTCTGTTGTCCATCATCCCTGTCTTTGTCAGTAACACCCAATAATCTATAACTGAGTGCTTCACATGGCTGGGTTTTTTTGGGGAGAGGGTCTTTTTTGAGGCAAGGTTTCACTATATGGTTCAGGCTGGCCTCGAACTCGCAGCAGTTCTCCTGCCTCAGCCTAAGTGCTGGGATTACAGGCATGAGCCACCATCTCTGGCTCAAAAAGTTTTAAATGAAAAAACTGCCAATTGGGCTGGAAATATAGCTCAGCAGCACAGCGCCTGGGAAGCACAAGGTCCTGAGTTCGATTCCTGGTACCTAAAAAAAAACAAAACAAAACAGGCAATTAAGTATTTTTATGTTGTTAAATTTAACATTGTGACTCACTCTAAAAATTCTCAATTTGGTTTTATTTATTTGCTTACTTTTTGATACTAGAGATTGGGCCCTGTCTTTGTACATTCTGGGCAAGTGCTATACCACTGAGCTATACCCCCTGCTTAATATTTTGAAAATTGAGCAGTTACCATTTATTTCAGTGGTATAACCTGATACTCATTAATTCAGCAAATATTTATTGAGGCATTAGTATGTGCCAGGCATTGTGGTGGCCACTAGGGAACCAAAATGATTAGGATATCAGACTTTATTTTGCTTTTTGGGGGTCTGTCTGTCTGTCTTGTCTTTTTTATTTTTTTTATTTTTTTTGTCTTTTTCAGACTGGATCTTGCTATGCAGTTCAGGCTGGCCTTGAGCTCACTTTGTAGCCCAGGCTGGTCTCGAACTTGGAACGATCCTCCTGCCTCAGTTTTTCGAGTGTTGGAATTTCAGGCATGTGCCACCACCACACTCAGCTCTTATTTTGCTTCAGGTTCACTTTTCTCTTTAAAAAGAAAAAGATTCTGTGATGTATCAATGAAAGCCATTCATTCATTCATTGGTACTGGTGATTGAATCCAGGTCCTGATGTTGCAGGCAAATACCATTAAGCTACGTCCCCAGCACTTTTTATTTAGCAGCATCTTGCTGAATTGCTCATGCTGAACTCAAACTTGTGATCCTCCTTCCTCAGCCTCTGGAATGACTGAAATTACAGTCATGTGCCACCATGCCTGGCCAATAAAGACAGAGGGTGGTAACATACCTAAGAATAATTTGGGGACTAATACAGTTAGCAACTTTCTAGTTTTCCAGGGTAAAGACTATACATGAAAATCTAGTATTAATTTTTAAAATACTTTTTACACCAAAAAGGATATAATCTGAGAATAGTGATCCTTTAGTATTTGGTTTTATGAAATCTTTACTGTTTTTTTTCCCATTTTTGCTTCATGACCAGTAAAAGGTGATAACTTCCCATTGGCGTTTGTGCATTACTGCTTTTAAGGTGTAAAAGCAACGTTTTGAAAGAGATTTATTTGATTGGCAGTTGATAATTTGGAAGTTATAGAATACTCTAATGGACAAGTTTGTGATCTTTTCTGTCTCTCACTCACTTGCTTATTCGCTCACTAGTTCTCTTTTAATACTGGGGATTGAACCCAAGGCCTTTGTATTGAACTGTGTTCCGAGGGCTTTTTAAAATTTTGAGACTAGGTCTCACTAAGTTGCTCAGGCTGGGCTCAAACTTGAGACCTTTCTGTTTTCAGTCTGCCCAAGTGCTGAAGTTGACAGGTGTGTGCCACCACTCTTATCTTTCTCCCTTTCTTAAAAGCCTAAGTTTTGATTCTGAAGTTTACAGAGAAATTTGAAAACCTAGGGCATAGTTGCTGATAGCTATCTAAACATTAAAAAACTTTTTTTTTGAAGAATATACTATATTTTGTCAGTCATGAGTATTTCATATCTTTCTATTCATGTGATTTTTAAAAATTTTGAAATATTCTTTGAGATAAAAGTTGAACTCTTAATTGTTCGCTTTTTGAAATACTTGTAATTCATGTGTAAGTTCTGTTAGCTGTTGCATTATTATTTTCTAATTTTTATTTTTATTAGTACATATTTGGAGTACATAATTATATTCATTGTGGGGAGTTGGTACACATGCCAAACAGATTTGTAATTTTTACAGGATTACAGGTTGCTTTGGTTCAAATGAAGTAAACAGCCTTGTGTGTATTTGCAACATAATAGAGAACTTGAGCTATCTAACAAGAATTTAAATTATAGATATTTTATAGCCTTTAAAATTATTAAAATACATAATAAAAATGCTTGTAAATGAAAAACTATAGAATGGTATTTAGTCGTGAAAAATTATGTCAGTAGGGACCCAGTGTAAACTCAGAAAAATGTAGTCTGGAACTTTGGAGGTGGAGGTTTGCTTTGTGTTAGATGCTAGGGATATATAAAAAATGTTTCAGCTGGGCATGATGGCACATGCCTTTAATCCCAGCACTTGGGAGGCTGAGGTAGGCGGAGCGTTGTGAGTTCGAGGCCGGCTTGGGCTACAACGTGAGCGCAAGGCTGGTTTGAGCTACGTTGTGTGACCCTGCCTCAAAAAACTAGGGCCAGGAGTTTGGCTCAGTGACTTAAGGGCCTGTCTGGTAGATGCGAGGTAGTGAGTTTGATCCCCAGTGCCACCAAAAGAAAAAAAAAAAAAAAAAAAGAAGGTTTCCTATCCAAAGAATGTAAAAATCTAATAATAGGAAAGTAATAGAGTTAACGAAAAGCCTAAATATAAACAGAAATAATAATGTGTTTCTCTGTTAGTGTTTAGAAACGCAAGTAACAAAGAAACTACTTTTGTAAAATGCATACATTAGTTTAGGTTTCTTTTGTCACTTGTTGTGGAAAAGGACAACAAAATGTTAAAAAGATTAAATTGAATTACTCCCTTGTAAAACTGGATAGAGTACGTGTAGTTCTTGACTATTTAAAAGTTAATGTCAGGGGTTATAGTTTAGAAAGTCTTAAAATTTTTTTTGTCGTTAAAATGCCATAGTTTTAAGAATGTGACTCAAATAATGGGAAAATTATGAAAAGACAATAATATACATCTATTAAAATTAACTTTCCGGGTATGGTGGCGCATGCCTGTAATCTTATCACTCAGGAAACTGAGCGAGGAGGATCACTGTGAGTTTGAGGCCACCCTGGGCTACTTAGTGGGTGCAAAGCCAGCCTGAATTACAGAGTGAGACTGTCAAAAAAACCAAAAAACAAAACCCAGTATCAATTGTTTCCACTAAAGTGTGTGTGTGTTTTTCCCCCCCAATGCGGGGACTCTATCCAGGGCTTTGCAAGCTAGGTAAGTACTCTATACCTGCCCTTTAAGACCTTTTTAAATACAATAAGCTATATATTTTTTTAATTAATTTTTTTACTTGCTTTCATTTCATCTGTTTCTTCTTTGAAGAAGACATAGTAGGAGTAGGTTATGGTACTGGATATGTAAGAAAGTAGTAACTGATTTTGGATTCTAAAGACTGTTTTGGAGTGATGGCAATTGTTTATTCTTTAGTTAAATTTCTATAATCTTTGTTTTTCATGAAATATGTTTGCTGTCATTAACTGTATAAAATTATTGAAACAGTATATTCCTGAACATTTCTTTGTGTAAAGTAGTAGTTTTGATGTTTATAGAAGTAAATCAGTATCTCAGTCTTTGTTGTCTAGACTATTTCACCTTGTTTTTCACTTGAATGCATGTTGCTTTAGTTATATCACTCATTTAACATATAGTTATTCTTTCAAAGAAGTACTTGTTATTGTGTTATCATTTGACTACTTTATGCTTCCTTTTATTTTTGGAGATGGGGTTTTGCTAGATGGTTCAGGCTGGCTTTGAAGTCTTTGCATAAATCAGATTGGGCTTAAACTCGCAGCTTACACAGGTGTGCGGCTCAGTGCCTCGCTCTCCATTTCTTCCTTAAATGACTCTTTACTGAGAAAATAAATACAAAAATTAGGAAGATTGCAAAACGGGTAAAATTTTAGTTTGAGTAAAAATTACTTTCAACTTACTAGAGTTAATGTTTATAACAATGTAAGTTAATATTGGGCTTTGTTTTGCCAATAGGTCATTTTTCATAAAAATTCACTTCAATAGATCATGCTGACAACTCTTTTCAGAAGACAGTATTAATTCAGTATTAACTCTGTTCATCGAAGACAGTATTGTTTTTGTAGTTTAATGATTGAACCTCTTTAAACATAAGTTTTGATAGGTTCAGGTGTTAAATACAAGATTATGAATCTGCTCTACAGTATGGTTTGCCACCTCTTTTCCATACATATCGGAAGAGAAGAGTAATAAAAACTTAGCATGTCTGTTTCCTCTATTTATAGTGAAATGAAATGTTTGCTCTGTACCCTGTCTGATGAAGTGATATTACAAACTTGAGTTTTATAAATTTTAAGGACATTTCATCAGGTGTTAAATTTTTAAAAAGTATACTTTGTCTCCTAGTATGGCGACTTTGAATATAAAACATTGACTAAACTTACAGATTTATATACCTCATGTTGGTTTGTTAGTGGATAAGATTCTATTAAATGGACAACCAAAGGAAGATTTTGCTTCTTTGATAGTTTGTCTTTTTCTAGTCCTATTCTACAGAATTTGGTTTCATTGTGTCTGCATTGTTGTATCAGTATATATATATGAATATCAAATGTACTTTCTTTCAAAATGTGGTTCTTAGTATCTGGGATTGTTTCATATGTCCACTGCTGGTCTGAGTTTTTGTCCTTTTTACCTTTTTCTTTGTTGTTTATCTATTCACAGGGTTAACAAGTTTTCACTATCTTGTTTAATTTTTCCTTTTGAACACTTCTTAGTCTCTGTGAGGGTGTGCTTCTAATGCTTTGTTTTTAGTTCCTGACTTTATTTCTGTTCCCAGATATGGAAGCATACTTTGTGAAAATTTGAAATTACGTGGTTTGGGGATACCAGGGGGTAGTATGTGTGTATGACAGCTTTTGTATCTGCATGTCTCATTGGATATAAAATTCCATATGACTGGTAGCTCAGGGCTCCTTTGTGCATCAACTTGATATGACTCATCAGCTTTGGGATAAAATTAGCAGTTGTTCCATTAAACATTCTAAAAGATGGAGATTATACAACTGTACTACTTGTTTCTTTCTTTATATCTCAGTGCATCATAAATAGAAGCGTGTTTGTTTTCTTGAGTTAGAATCACAGTAATGTCTTCCTCAATTACTGTTCCTATTGGTGTAATCTCTCTGTTCTTGGTTGAGAGTCTTAGTACTTTCATCATTATCTTTAAGGCTTTTGACTCTCAAATCCCAGCTGCCGTCCTGTTCTTCCCTCTGTAGGACAGCCCATGTACTCTCGTGAACATGGTGCTGCTGCATCTGAGCGACTTCAGTTGGGGACACCGCCTCCTCTGTTGGCAGCTCGTTTGGTGCCACCTCGAAACCTCATGGGATCCTCCATTGGGTATCATACCTCAGTGTCCAGCCCCACCCCTCTGGTCCCAGGTAAGCTTTGCTACAGATGGCCATCCACTTCATGAATCTTTTGTACCTTAAGCTGGCCAACCTGAGAGGTGACTTGGCATGCAGATCAGCTGTCAGGAATTTCCACTGAAGCTCTTAGGTGGTTTTTATTTTCTTTTTCTCTACTTCTTTGATTTGTCCCTAGTGGTTGCTAGCTGATTAGGCCTCCTGTGTGTGTGCGTGTGTCATCTCTGGTGTCTTCTGTATTTACCTTTAGTGTCTCGGTAACAAAAATCATGTTAAGTTGTTTGAGGTAGTTTCTAATCTAGTGGATAGGAAGGAATCTACTTGAATGCTTTCTAATTAGCTACATATTACAAGAAAAACTAATTTTTCTTTATAATTAAGTAAAATCAAACATCTGGTTTCTTGCTGATTATGGATAAATGTCATTCTTTCTCTCTGGCCTTTGTTGTATAGACTGATTGTATTCTTCAAAAGTCTTCCCTCCTCATGACATATAATTTGAAAATCTCTGGAGTACTCTGAGGGTGTCTTAGAAGATTTAAAAAAATTTTTCAGATTTTAGTTCATCATAATTAACTCAAGGATATAAGCTCATTGAGATTCTGTATATTCCTAGGAATTATACAAGAGAGACATTTGATTATGTAGCTTTAAAACTTTTTGCAACCTTAACTAGATTTTCTGGTGGTAGTATAAGATGGTGACTGAAAACTTTTTATCATGATTTGCTGATTTTGTAAAAAGGTAGAGCTACACTTTGTGTATTATATTGCATATAATTTTTCAACTTAACATGTATAATCATAGAAGCTATTATTTTATGTATATCTTCAAACTATTATCAATCTTAATTTTTTTTCCCCTCAGTATTGGCGATTTAACCCAGGACCTTCACACTGAGCTATGTCCTCAGCTCTTTTAAAATTTTATTTTGCGATAGGGTCTCACCAAGTTGCCCAGGCTGGGTCAAACTTTCTGTCCTCCTTTCTCAGCCTTCCGGAATGCTGGGATTACAGGCACACGCTACCATGCCCAGTCACATTTAATCTTTCCAAGGATTGAACTCACAACCTCGCACTTACCAGGCAGGCACTTAAGCCACTGAGCTAAATCCCTGGCCCTATTTTTTTGAGACAGTATCTCACTATGCAGTTCAGGCTGGCCTTGAGCTCACTTTGTGGCCCAGGCCAGTCTCGAATTTACAACAATCCTCCTGCCTCAGCCTCCCGAGTGCTGGGATTAGAGGTGTGTGCCACCATGCCTGGCTCACATTTAAATTTAATAAGCAGAAAATGAAATTTGCTTTTAAGCTACACATCATTACAGTACATGTTTTCATCAGAAGGGTATGCTTATGATTAAATGTTGTCTTTGTGTGTCTTAAACAAGAATTATCAAGAGGGATCTTAGAATAGAAGCCAAAATTATTAAAAATGAAGCCCAAAGAATATTGTTTGATGGATAATTTAAGCATTGCCTTCTAACTATTGAGACAGTAGAGTCCATTTGGTTTTGTTAGCCATCATCAGATAACTTTGAGGCTGAATAGAGCCCTTAAGAATGAAATATGAACATTATTACGATAACACTTTATTAAATTTCACAAGCTATCCTCCTCTGAAGAAGGCAGCTCAGATGGCCCTGGCGATTCATTTTCAACATCATTTAACATTTTATTAGAGGTTCCCGTTTTTTAATCTATTGATGTCCTGTCTATGCAACTTCATGAGCCATTTTGAAAAACCAGAAGAAAGGGAAAAAAACGGGGCTAGGTAGGGAGAAGGAATACTGACCAGCAGCTGTATGCTTGGTACTAAATACAGTATGTCAGAATCACTTGTGTTTTATTGGTGTTCTGTTGTTTTAGACTTGCAGTAGTCTGTTTTTTTTTTTTTTTTTTTTAATTGCCAAGTTTGCTCATTAATCTGAAATGAGGGGACATACACTGTTTGGGGAAGAATCTAAGAATGTTGAGAATGAGAAATTGGGGACTTCTGAACCTTACTAGGGCTTATTAAAGAGGGCCTACAGATAGAATTACCTGTAGAGTCCAGGAAGATTGCTCAGTGGGGATAATCTGCTGATTTTATACTTTGTATTATAGAAGTGGCTGAGTGTTAGTAAAGATCTGAAAGGACCTTGTAGTTTAAACTGTGAACTACTTATGAAATTTTTTCACTAAGAAAGAAAAAGACACAAGAACTAAATCATTAGCTGGGCGTGATGGTGCACGCCTTTAATCCCAGCACTCGGGAGGCTGAGGCAGGAGGATCCTTGTGAGTTCGAGACCAGCCTGGGCTACAAAGTGAGTTCAAGGCCAGCCTGAACTGCATAGAGAGACCCTGTCTCAAAAAATAGAGCTGGGGATTTAGCTCAGTGACATAGGTGTCTGCTTGGCAGGCTCAAGGCTGTGAGTTTGATCCCGGTACTAAAAATAAAAAAAAAAGAGCTTCCAAATCAGACTTGTGGAAATCAGTATCTTCAATTAATCTTACCCTTCATTTTATGTAGGATGAAGAGGACATATGCCATTTGGAAATAAACTTTCAAAACTTTTGTTAACACTAACAAAATAATATTGTGGCATTAGAGTTTTATTTTATTTTATTTTTTTGGCATTAGAATTTTAAAAGTTCAATTTTTAGTTGTAGAGAAAACAAGAAATGTGATTTAAAAAAGTGCATTGATGAAAGAGTATGGTACTAAGATAATTATTATGTTTAAAAATATAAAATTTATTTTATGTGTCTGGTTGGATTCCCCAATACGGGGTTGGGAGACTAAACCCAGAGCCTTCTCACTGAGCTACTTTGTCTAGTCTTTAAATTTTAAGGCAGAGTTTTAGTTCCTACCCCAATGTGAAAGAGCTATTATCTCTTTAAAGTGCAGATAATCAAATGAATGTGTTGATTCTTTTTCCTAATTGAAAAGTACCTTCATATATGATATTCATTACATGCATGAAAATTTGTCTTAAAAATGTGCATTGAAGTTTAGATTAAGTGGTTGACTTACAGGCTAGAAAGACTGACCAAATCCAGAAATACAGAAGTGTTTGAGAATGGATGTCTATATATCTGCATATATATATGTGTATGTGTATGTATATGTGTATATGTATATATGTATGTGTGTGTGTATATATCTATATCTATATATCTAAGACAGTAGCATGTTTGGTGGAATTTTATTGTAGAACATTCATTTTTAGCAGCTATTTATTTTATAATAATAAATAATTTAACCTCTCTCTGATTTTGTTGCATGTTTTATTGCTTTGTTTTCCCTCAGATACATATGAACCAGATGGTTATAACCCAGAAGCACCTAGTATTACCAGTTCTGGTAGATCACAGTACAGACAGTTCTTTTCAAGAACACAGACACAGCGCCCCAACCTGATTGGCCTGACATCTGGAGATATGGATGCGAATCCAAGAGGTGAGAATATCATTAAACTTTTCTTCTTATAATGAATGTTATATAGTAGCTGAATATAGTTATTTGCATTTTGGACCCATTTGAGCAAATTAGAGTATTTACTATCTTGGAAGAGTGGTACATAATAATCTCAAATGTTTTTTAATAACTAAGTATCATTTTAAAGGTGTAGTTAGAATATATTTTAAAATACAAGTCATATTAATGTTAATTTGATTGCTTTTTTTGGCTAAAACTTCAGATTATTTTAGCTGAGTGCTAGGCAGTGTGCTAGATACTAGGTAGGGCTAACAGTTTTGTGTCAGATAACACCAAATAGTTATATATATTATTATTATTTCTACATAAAGCAATTCATAAGAGGTTCTGTTCTTGCTGTTTTTATAAAACATTGAGGCTTACAGAGATTAAAGAATTTGCCCCGAATCACAGCTTTAATTGGAATTTGAACTCAAGTCTGACTCTGAAGACTGTCCTCTTACTTCTTTGCTATAATGCATTTACTGTATTGTTCCCTCATTACCTGAAATCAGTGGGAAGATAGTGTTCTCAGTTTTACATTTTCTCTTTGTCACTAGCCTGTTCTGTCAATATATGCAAACATAATAATCTGTAATCTCTCTCTGTAAAAGTCATGTGGTTTGTATTACAGGTTTTTCTTCTTAGACAACTTACAAGTCACTTAACTACTAACTTTTTTTCTTTTTTTAAAAAATCACTTCAATAAAGAAGAGCATTAAGTGGTCTCAGCTGGTAATCATGACAACTATTTAGAAAGGCATAATGACATTTCAAATTCTAGAATGCTTTATGCCATCACAATCACTGCTTCATTAGCCTTCTGAAAATACAGATGTGATATGGTCAGGGATATCTATTTAATCCTCTAATTTATCTCCAAAGACTAGTTTCTGAGCTATAAAATAGCTGCTCAAGTAGTATGTATTAGGTGAATGAATTTTTTTTGTGGGACTGAGGATTGAACACAGGAGTCTACTACCAGTGAGCTATATCCTCAGCCTTTTTATTTTTTATTTTTATTTATTTTTAATTTTAATTTTAATTTTTTGGTACCAGGGATTGAACTCACAACCTCACACCTGCCAGGCAGGCAGTTTAAACCACTGAGCTAAATTCCTGGCCCTGTTTTTTGAGACAGGGTCTCATTATGCAGTTCAGGCTGGCCTTGAACTCATTTTGTAGCCCAGGCTGGTCTCAAACTCACAACAATTCTGCCTCAGCCTCCCAACTGCTGGAATTAAAGGCGTGCACCACCATGCCCGGTTTTTATTTTTTGCTTTGAGATAGGGTCTTACTAAGTTGCCCATGACTTGATGCTGGGATTATGGAGTGTACCACTCTGTCCAGTAAATGGACGAATCTTTACATCATCACTTGCCTGACACACAGATGAAATGAACATACTGCTCACTACTCAGACCTCATCCAAATATCCAATAATGTGTTATTTTTACTTGGTACAGTTGATAAAAGTAGGAGATACCCAGAAAAACAGGCATGTTTTTGTGTTGTCTACTTTTTGTTCAGTACACCCCTTCCCTCCCACAGGTAGCCGGTTATAGGGTTAGTTTTTTTGGTAAGATTTTAGTCATAACTGTTGGGAGCAAAATATACCATTTATAATACCGACTTGGGATTTTCTTCCTAATTTTTAAGTTGAAAATTTTTTAAATCTACAAAAAGACTCAAATAAGGTGAACATAAGAATACTTTGACTTAGATTTACCAGTTCTTCTCTGCAGTTTGTTTTTTGTCTCCTTCGAGGTTGAATGCGCTCATATATACTTTCTTCCTTCTCTCCCTTCTCCCTTTCCCTTACATTTTTTCCCTGAATTACTTGCAAGTAAGTGATAGATACTATGATACTTTGAATCTTTAAGTTAGTAACATCTAAGAACAAGATGTAGTCTTGTATAAGCACAGTATTATTGGCACACAGAAGATAATCATGTATCTATAATGGTATCCAGTCCTTATGATGTAGTGAACCTCTTGTATAGTAACATCTGCAGGCAGGAAATAATATCCTACCATTAATGCTGCTAAGTTTGATTGCTTGTCTAAGGTGATAATTATTATGTATGGCCCTTTTAAAAGGAATTTATCAAATGGTACTTTGGCACTGTATACATCACCTTGTTCTTTGGTAGCCTTTCTTGAGTAACTTTTTCTTCAGTTGATAGTCCTTGTCTGAGTTAGTTATTACATTAGGATTGCCTTTGAACTTTTAAACTTGGATTTTTATTTTATGTATGTATGTATGTATGTATTTATTTGAGGCAGGGTCTCACTGTGCAGTTTGGACTGGCCTTGGGTTCACTTTGTAGCCCAGGCTGGTCTCGATTTTGCAACAATCCTCCTGCCTCAGCCTCCTGATAGCTGGAAATACAGGAATACACCACCATGCCCAGCTTGCATTTTTATTTTTAAAGAGAGTAAAAGGCATTTGTAATTTTTCTTGCTGTTCTGTGTTTCTAGAAGGGAAATGGTAGTAGAGCGCTATTCTTAGCTTTTAGTCTAAATATTTTAATCATTGTGACATTTCTGTGAAGCTCAGAAATGTGATTTTTTAAAAAATTTTTCCCCAACAGCTGCTAATATCGTCATTCAGACTGAACCACCAGTTCCTGTGTCAATTAATAGCAACATAACCAGAGTTGTTCTTGAACCAGATAGCCGAAAAAGAGCTGTGAGTGGTTTGGAAGGGCCACTCACAAAGAAACCTTGGCTGGGAAAGTAAGATAATTTGTTAACTAGTAACTTTTGATTGGTGTTTTTGTTGTTTTGTTTGCATTAGTGAAATAGTTAAACTTAAGAGTTGTCACAAATCAATGACTTTCAAACTATGTGTCTCAAAGTTAGGATTCCAGGGACATGTTTTTTTGTGGGGGGAGGGTACTGGGAGTTAAACTCAGGACATTGTGCTTGTCAGGCAGGTGGCTGCGCCACTGAGCTATACCCCCGACCACCTCTGGGGCATCTTTAAACTGTTTTAAAAATTGAAAAGGTATTCATAATACATATTTATAATTTTTACCTACCTATTTCTGTACCTAACCAAATATTAAAAATTATTAAGGTACTAGAAGTGAATAGAAGAGAAGAAACAAGTTTTGTACCTTTAGACTAGTTGAGAGATGCACCATTAAAACATGGTGCTCTATTGTTGCTTTAATGTTAGAATCTGGTAATGTGGTAGATTCTTTTTAACATCTGATTTTTTAATGTGTATTAGGCCTTTTCCTTATGATATTTCACTATTCACTCTCTTCTCTGTTGTAATACAGTAAGGGTGATGTACAAATTGTTTGGTAATTTTTCAAGAATTCCATGGACTTACAAAAGGAAGTTTATTATAATAAGTACAAATTTTACTGTATTTGCTGATGTATTTCTTGGTTAGGGATGGTGTGGGAGAATTAACGAAGATCTATTAATATTTGTTTCAGGCAAGGGAATAACAATCAGAGTAAACCAGGATTCTTGCGAAAGAATCAGTATACAAACACCAAATTAGAAGTCAAGAAAATCCCTCAGGAATTGAACAATATTACCAAGCTCAATGAACACTTCAGCAAATTTGGAACTATTGTTAATATCCAGGTAATGTGGTTACATCAATGGCTGAATCCACTTGGAAAGTACTCTTGACAGCTTACCTTACTTACACGAGTTAGTAGTAATTTAGATCATCTCTGAGTGCTGTAAACTTTGCTATATATCTGTATACCTACTTCTGTGATGAAATTATTATTATGAATTCATTTGGTTCTTTTCTGTAGCCCCTTTCTGAAAGACACTAAGCTAGTTATTGTATCTTTGTCCATAGTTCTAATTGTCCAATGACTTTCTTTCCCTGTATTATTCTGATAGCTTAGATTTTTTTTTGCTAATTTCTAAGATTGTAATCTTGTCTATTAGCTTAACTTTTATATTGTGATAAAGTAATTAATAATGGTTTTAATCTTGAGATTTTAGATGATATTTATCGAAGATCAAATAAATTGTTTTACCCCCCACACACTGTCTGTTAGATATTTGAATTTATGAATTTGTGGTTATGTTGTGCTGAAACTGAGGATACTTGAAGGCTAGCTTCACACATGCACAATGGAGCTGTTAATCGATACGTCTCACTGCCATGTGGCTTGAACCATGGATGGTATATGCATGACTGTCCCATTGGTTAGCTTTTTATTTTATTAGTAAAAAAGATCGATAAGGACAAAAATGTATAATAGATATTGTAAAATAGGGAGCAGATGTTCAAATGAGAAGGGAGACGAGACAGGGTAAGGAAGAAAGGAAGGAAGGGAAAAGAAAAAAATGATGAGAAATGAAGGATGAAATGGAACTGGGAGAGTAAGGGAATGGGAAAAAAGAATCAAGTTATAACAGGTACAAATTCCCGATAATGAATGCGATTATTAGGTATACATAAAATGTACCAGTAAACTTAATTAAAAATGATTACATCTGTTTGTACCACCAGAAGTACAAGCTGCACAATGTAATAGTCACACATTGTACCATTGGTGGTTCAAACCTGTGGGAGCATGTTAAGTTGGAATATCAGTCTGTTATTCCTAATACATGTTATCAAACCAAAATACAACTGTGTTTAAGAAACTGTTATTGGGGACTTGGTATTTCAAAGAATTGAGCTAAAGTGTTCTTTTTTTGTGAACCTTTAAGCATTTCTGTCCTTAGGTGCATAAGTATTACATATTCAATTTTACAGATAATTGGAAACATATTAGACAGAGGTGAAAAAAACAAATTGCCTAAATCTTG
Organism: Dasyprocta punctata; assembly: GCA_004363535.1. NCBI lineage: Eukaryota > Metazoa > Chordata > Mammalia > Rodentia > Dasyproctidae > Dasyprocta > Dasyprocta punctata. The sequence goes on along the minus strand of RJWM01016894.1, from coordinate 16,219 downwards.
CTGCTTGCCAATAAGGACAAATTTTTTTTTTTTCTTTGAAACAGGTTCTCACTATGTAGTTCAGGCTGGCCTTGAACTCACTAGGTAGCTTGGGCTGGCTTCAAACTCATGGCTATTTTCCTGCCCCAGCCTCCTAAGTGATGGGATTACAGGTGTGCATCAGCATGCCTGGCTTTAGGACTATTGATCTTTAATGAAAAGATTAAAGGTTTAATTTTTACGCTTAAGAGTATACATTATAGCCAGGTGTGGCTAATTCCAGCACTTGGGAGACTGAGGCAGAAAGATCCATGTTGATTTTAGGCCAGCCTGCTACATAGTGAAACCCTGTCTCAGAAAAACTAAAAACCAAACCAAACCAGAATATACATACATGCATGCATGCATGCATGCATGCAGATATGTATATCTGTGTGTGTATATATGTAAAATGCCCACAAACGTAAATATAAAAGATGTAATCATACCAAATGTTCCCTTTTTTTCTTTTAAAAGTTTTCTATATCATTATTTTTTATGGCATTTAGAAAAATTTAAATAGCTTAGTGTAGTTTTGTATAGCAGTCTGCCTAGGCTACAATAACAAATACAGTAGGTGGGCATAAACCACAGAAATGTATTTTTCACAGTTCTATAGTTTTTTGGAGACTAGCCAACTCAGGAATCTTTAGGTTGCAACAGTGGGCAGCCCTGTGTCTTTGCGTGGCAGAGAGAGGTGAAAATTTCTTCCTCTTCTTGGAAGGCCACCAATCCGGTTCAACTAGAACCCCAAACTTAGACCTTATATAACTTTTTTCAACCTAAAAGTGTCATCTCCACAGGAAGTAAGGAATTCAGCATAAGATTTTTGGAAGGACATGATTTAATCTATTTTTGTAAGTGGAAAAATATCCTAATAAAATATATGTATGGGGAAAAAAGAGAGTAATACATACATAATTAACTATTTTGTATTTTTGGTGTTTATGTTGTTTCTATTATTTTCTTAAAGGTTGCTTTTAAGGGTGATCCAGAAGCAGCTCTCATTCAGTACCTTACCAATGAGGAAGCCAGAAAAGCCATTTCTAGCACAGAAGCTGTTCTAAACAACCGATTCATTCGAGTCCTGTGGCACAGAGAAAACAACGAGCAATCAGCACTGCAGTCCCCAACACAGCTGCTTCTGCAACAACAGCAGACACTGAGTCACCTCTCACAGCAGCAGCATCATTTGCCGCAGCATCTTCATCCTCAGCAGGCGCTGGTGGGCCAGGCTCCCGCCTCCTCGGTGCATAGTGGTATCCAGAAGGTAATCGGGGGCATTAAGATTAAAAAAAACCTAGTTTTACGCTACATTTGAGCTACTTAGGGTGTGATGTGGGAACTGGCAGCATCTGGTCTCCTGGTAGGCTTTTTAGAAATATGTAGTTTAGGGCCTCATCCTGTCCCACTCAATTAGAATCTTTGTGGGCAAGCCTAGAAATCTGTTCTGATAACTCTTCTATACCTTAAAGTTTGAGAAGTGATATTATACATTAGAATCATTTATGTAGGTGCACATTCCTAGGCCTACATGTAGTTCTAAATTTATAGTGTTAGATACGGGTCATATAAATCTATACATTGAGAAACACTTTTCACTGAATGTGGTGGTACATGCCTACAATTCCAGATACTTGAGGGTAAGCAGGAAAATCAGAAGTTCAAGGGCAGACTGGGCAACTTAGCAAGGTCCTGTCTCAAAAAATAAAAGAGCTAAGGATGTAGAGAAGTTCTGTTTTAATACTGGAATAGAAGTTTAGGAGTGCAGCTAAACAGTAGAATATTTACTTAGCATATGTGAGGCCCAGGGTTTAATACCAAAAAATTGAAATAGACTTTTCAAGAGAATGGGTACTGGGACTGCTTTGTTCTGTTTCTAGTGGCTAAAGCAGTACTTGTACATATTTCTCAAAACATTTGAATAGATGAAGGAAAGAATGAACTACCGTGCCTTAGAACCTTTCATATATTGATCATTATAATCTCCACCTAATATTCTCATGTTTAGATTAAATGCAGATTTTTAAAAAAGAAGTATTCCTTAAAGTATGTAGTGTTCCATTTATTATCCTTCTAATTAGCATCTAAGTGTTCATTCACTTTTTTTTTTTGCGGCACCAGGAATTGAACTCACAACCTCAAGCCTGCCTGACAGGCGCGTAAGCTGCTGAGCCAAACTCCGGGCCCTGGTTTTTTGAGGCAGGGTCGCACTGTGTAGCTCAGGCCGGCCTCGCGCTCGCGCTGTAGCCCAAGCCGGCCTCGAACTCACAACACCTATCTCAACCTCTCGAGTGCTGGGATTATGTTCATTCACTTTTGTCTGTAGTCCTATATTATGTTTGAATCCAAAGATGAATGTTTGCCATAGATGTTGGATGAATAAGGAAGAAAAGAGTGATGCCATCACCTCTGTAATTATTAGACCATTTACCATTATTGTAACTTAAAATTGCCTTATGTTTTTGAGATGATCATTTCATAGTTACTCCTACTAAACTGTTAGAGAAAACCCCATCTTCAGAGCATTATGTGTTAGGTGAAACATTCTTTATTGCTGCTGGAGATCGAACCCAGGGCCTCATGTGTCTAACCACGTTTTACCACTGAGCTACACCCCTTAGCTTTTGTGACATAGTTTAGACATCCAAAAAAGTATGGATAATATAACATTTTCTTTTGTAATAAAACCATACAGATAATTGGAGCAAACTCCCAGTCCCTTAATCTTGTTTCCCAGGGTAGTCACAATGCCTTAAATTTATGTCATTCTTGGGCATATTTTTAAACTTTTACCACATATGTGTTTGTTTTGTATGTGCAGATGATGAGCAAACCACAGACATCAGGTGCATATGTTCTTAACAAAGTTCCTGTCAAACATCGTCTTGGACATGCAAGCGCTAACCAGAGTGATACATCACACTTGTTGAATCAGTCTGGTGGTGCTGGGGAGGATTGCCAGGTATGCATTTCTGTAAACTGAGGAACAGAGAGAGAGAGAGAGAGAGAGAGAGAGGGAGACAGAGAAGAGAGTGTGTTTGTGTGTGTAGTGTATTTAAGAGTGGCGCAGAGAAACATTGATTATCGTCTGAACTTGTAATGCCCTACTTCTCAGCCAAATGTGACAGTGTGGGTCCTCCCAAATTTCCATACCTCATTCAGAAACTTTCTCTTGAAAAAAAGGTTTTTTTAATTTAAAGGTAAGTAGGAATTGGAAAATTTTAGCTGTTTTATCAGTAGGTAGATGTCTTTATTATTTTCCTTGTTAATAAAATTAACACAGCAACGGGAATTGGTTGGAAAGTCATCTTTTCAGAAAAAGAAAAAAATCTCAATACTGAAACTAGCACATTGAAGATCGTCACCTCTTGGTGCTGGCAGAGTAAGATGTGTGAACTGTTTATATTTGAGTATTAACACATAGCAAATGATTGAGTGATATTAAGATAGTTGCAGATTGCTGTAATTCTGTGAAAGGTTTCCAACAATTTGAAATATGGGTTATTTCACTTATGGAAAATAACTTATGATAGCTACCTCCAGGCAAAGACCACTAGGAGCAACCTGTTGTCAAACAAAAAAAATATTTTTGAGACAGAGTCTCACTATGTAGTTCATTCTGGCCTTCAACTCACTGTGTAGCACACGCTGACCTCCAACTCACAGTGATCTTCCTGCCTTAGCTTCATGAGTGCTGGTATTATAGGCATCTGCTACCACCCCCAGGTAAAAGAAATTCATTATTTAGCGAGTATGAATATTAGCAATGAAAGAATGTGTGTTAAAAGGATTTTTTGGGATTTGTCCTGTACTAAGTGATTTGGAATAGGATTTAAGGAAACTGGATTGAATACCCTAATAACTCTGACCTAGAACAGGAACTCAAAGATGATTTAAAGCTGTGGTTAATAATGAGACAGCATTCATTCATGTCAGCATATCGGAGGGGTTATGGTTATTTTTATGGTTTGGGTAATAGCCATGTTTTTGTTGTGTTTAGTCATATTTATGGAGTGGTCTTGATATTGTTTTGATCTGACACAAAAGAGTAGCATTGCCTAATGTGGGTATTCTGTGAAAATTGTGTTTACAGAAGGATGCTAAGGCTTGTGAGTGGTAGGCTGGTTCTTAGGTGTTGCAGGCTGCTAATCTCCTCACAATTAAAATTTAAGAATAAAAATATAGAACTGCAGTTAGAAATAAAATATTAGGGCCAAAAAGTCTTTATTCTTCTTAGCAATAACTAAATTTACGTATAAATAGCTTTTATAAATGAAGTTTTTAAATATTAAAAATTGAGCTCTAAGGTGAGCAAAAATATATAGTGTTTCACAAATCATTTTAAGCATGTGTAAGATTTAATTTTTTTTTTTTTTTTTTTAGATATTTTCACCTCCAGGCCATCCAAAAACAACGTACAGTTCGTCAAACTTAAAGACATCTTCAAAACTTTGTACAGGATCTAAATCTCATGATGTTCAAGAGGTTCTTAAAAAAAAACAGGTAAAAATCTTAAGTTCTTGTTTTACACAGTAAAGGACCTACTACATTCTTAAGTGCTTGGTGGGTGTGGTGTTGCACACTTGTAATCCCAGCACTTGGAGTTGAGGCAGGAGAACTATTCTGAATTTGAGGTCAGCCTGGGCTCCATAGTGAGTTCAAGGCTATCCCGGACTACGCACAGCAAGATCCTGTCTCAAAAAAATAAATTCTTAAGTGCTTATGTTAATACCTCTAAATCAGGTTATGTTGTTGTAGAATTACTTGATAATGCTTATAACTTCTCCATTTAATGTACATTTGAAAAATAAAGAAGATGAACAGGACTGGGCATGTAGCTCAGTGATTGACTGCTTGTCTGGCATTTGTGAGGCTGTCAGTTCCATCCCCAGTATTAAGGAGGGGAAAAAGGGACAGACAGAAAAATTGCTTCACGGTTGTCTCTCAGTGGCCACATCAACCATCAGGGATACCTTTTGTTTTTTGTTTTTTCCTTGGAATTGAACTCAAGGTCTGGCACTTGCTAATAAGCATATGTTCCACCACTGATCTATACCCTCAGCCCTAAAAAATTTTTTTCTATGCCTTCATTTTTTTTTTCTTTTGTAGTGATGTAGTGATTGTGGGGGTGGAACCTAGGCCTGGCACATGCTTTCAAGTGGTATACCTCTGTGGTATACTCTCATGCCAAAGCAGGCACTTTCTAATTCTCTTTTAGTTTTGTAAATTAGATAGTATTTCACATAAAGTATAACATTTATGTAACTTTTATTCATATAACTGTGTATTATTGAGTTCTGAGTTTCATTTTCACCTTAGTATTATCCTAGTCACATAGAATTTTTCAAATAAAAGAAATTTATATATACTTAGTACAGAGATTCAATTCTCAGGAGAGTAAAATCAAAATTTTCCTGCCTAATACCCATAGACTGGTAATTTCTAACTTATAACTGCATCATATGTTTTTAAACTTGGGGCTTCAAAAAAGAATTTGTCTTATTACTTGGCAAGTTAAAACAGCTTCTTTTTCTTTAGACATTCAGGTCTTCAACTCAAACCTCGTAGGCATATCTAGTCAGTGTCCAATTTTTTAAATGCCTTTGAAAATATGGTTATAAATGTAAAATTATACTGGATGTGTTGGGGAAAATATTTTCAAATGCTTAATCTTTCATTTTAGCTTTTATTTATTTATTTGTATTTTTGGTCTTTTTGAGATAGGATCTTGCTATGCAGTTCAAACTGGCCTAGAATTCAATTTGTAGCTGAGGCTGGCCTTGAACTCACAGCAGTCCTCCTGCCTCAGCCTCCCAAGTGCTAGGATTACGGGTGTGTGCCACCACGCCTGGCCTCAGCTATTTTTTGACTAAGAGGAAAGATCTGCCTTAGAGACGATGACCCAAAAAAAAAAAAAAAAATGAGTTAAAAATACATATAGTGGCATCATTGGCAAATTTTGTATACATTACTAATTTCATCTTTACTGGTCCATGTAGGAAGCAATGAAGCTACAACAAGATATGAGAAAAAAGAGACAAGAAGTATTAGAAAAACAGATAGAATGCCAAAAGGTAAACTAACTCATTATTTGCATGCTGGAATTGATGTATGGAATTGATATGTAAAGATCATGTATAATATTAAAGTCTCTAAGGGTCGATTCACTCACCACAGTGTGTGTGTTGTGTGTGTGGGGGGGTTGTTTTGTAGATGCTGATATCCAAGCTAGAAAAAAACAAAAACATGAAGCCAGAGGAAAGAGCAAATATAATGAAGACTTTGAAAGAGCTTGGAGAAAAGATTTCACAGTTAAAAGATGAGTTAAAAATATCGTCTACAGTCTCCACACCATCCAAAGTGAAGACAAAAACAGAGGTATCTTTAGTTTTTGTGGAATGTAGAGTTATTGAACATTTGGCTTGTGCCAGGGGTTTTGAAAGTATACTACAACCTTTTGGTAGTTACTAGCCTAATGAAGAGATAGGCAAATAATTACAAGGCAATGTTTGTTCAGTGTTTCTATTGCTAGTACTTACCTTTTTTGAGAAGAGGTGATAATACCATTTGAACAGAAATGTGTTTTGGACTTTTGGTGTTGTTGGCTATTGATGCTGGAGATTAAACCCGGGGCCTTGCATGTGCTAAACAGTTATTCTACCACTGACCTACACCCACAAGCCTCAGAGATACGAAGGCAAAAAAGGTTTGCACATCAAAACTGAAGCACCAGCCCTCTAAACATTAAATGTTACCTCAGTTGTGTTATGCAGATTGGTCTTTCTGCATACGCTTCTCTCTGCATATTGCAGAGGTGCTTTTTGGCCTCCTAGCTAGCCCAGCTCACAGTCCTCATGTAATTGCCACCATTGTGACAGTCACTTATCCTTTAGCCACTCCCTTCTTCATGAATTAATAAAATCCAAGTTAGGCTCTGGGCAGAGGCCTTTGTTCCCTCAACTTTCATGTGTACCAGACTCAGGATGCCTTGACTGCCAAATATGTCATATTGTCTTTACTGTCTCTGTGGGTTGCACTGGAGGTTGTAGATTAGAATTAACTCTCCAGAATTCCAAAAAGTTTCCATGGGATTACAAATAAAAACTTCCCAGGTCTGTAAAGAGGACTTTAAAATAAAGGAACTTCTATAGTGAGACCCTGTCTCAAAAAGACCAAAAAAAAAAAAAAAATTTTTTTTTTTTCTTGTGTCTTATTTCATTTAACATCTTGGCTTTGTGATCCATCCATTTTCCTACAAATGACTGAGGTTTCTCATTTATAACTGAGTAATATTCCATTGTGTATACATGCCATATTTTCTTTATCCAGTCATCCATTGGTGGGCATCTGGGCTGTTTCCAAAGTTCAACTATTGTGATTTACACTTCTAGCAGTTTTTTTCTAGTGCTACTTTGTTACAAAAAACTCATCTCTTTTAGTAGTCAGCTATATCGTTGATTTTTTTTTTGTGCTGGGAGTTGAACTCAGGACCTTCTGTTTACCAGGTACTTGATTGTGCCATTGAGCTGTATTCCCAGCCATATCATTGATTTTAATGAGTAAAACTGTGGCATGCTATTGAAAAGAGTAATCAGAAGTCTGTTTAAATCTAATTTAATTTCCACTTGTTTCCTTATTCTAGGAGAGTACTTCCTTTACTCAGAGGTTCCATTATACCACAGCTCTGTAGTGGAATTTTTAGATTATTTCCAGCCATTTGAGAACTGAGAATATAAGTTTGTCAACTGTGTTAGAATGTAATTATTGTACACAGTATATTACATTTGAAATTATGTCTCAGTGTAGTAATATACAGTATTAAGGTTGCTTTTTTTTGTGGGGTTGTGGGGACAAGGTCTTGCTGGGTAGTCCAGGCTGATCTTGAACTCATGGTGATCTAAGTGCTGGTGTTACAGGTGTGTGCCATCATACATCGCTAAAAAATTTAATTTTATTGAGATTTTCTCAAGTTCTAGAAATAACATCTACTAGCTTTTTTTGTTTGTTTGTTTTTTAAGAGCTGAGGTCTCCTTATGTTGCCCATGCTGTTCTGGACACCTATATCAGCATGCCTGACTACATATGTTTTAAAAATGGAGAGTACATGGGAGGAAAAAATATCTTGTAGTTATACCACCTACAGACCAGTGAATAATTTGTCTCATATGAAAGAGCAGTAATAGTTACTGGGCTCCTATTTGAAATTACTTCTGTAGCTATTACCTTTTTTTTGGTTGTGTGCTGTGTAGTTCAGGCTGGCCTTAAACTGACTCACTGTGTACCCTAGAGTGGCCTCAAACTCACAGCTATCCTCCTGCCTCAGCCTCCCAAGTGCAAGGATTACAGGTGTGCACCACTGCACCAGGCTTTTTTATACTTTATTATGTGAAAATTATTCTTAACTCCCTCATCCCTGGTGACTACTCCCAGGGCCTAAATTTTAGCCCATGTAATACTGTTACTTTACAGTTGTATCATTATGTCGTCTATCATATCTGTAAAGTTACTTTCCTTAAAGTACTCATGTTTGTTACCTCCTCTTGCTGATATTCCCAAAAGAAATATGTGTCATTTTGTAACTATAATGTTCTGGGTAAGATCTTGGAGGTTATCTAAAAAGTACCCTTTTATTCTTTGTTTTTCCAAAAGGCTCAGAAAGAGTTATTAGATACGGAACTGGACTTGCACAAGAGGCTGTCATCAGGAGAAGACACAACAGAGTTAAGGAAAAAACTCAGTCAGTTGCAGGTTGAGGTGAGATTTAACATCTCAAAAAATAGTTTTCTCTTCCTCTATTTTCCCAGGTATAGTCTACCAGTGTACATCATATTCTGGCCCTGTGTTGTTTTTCAGGCTGCGCGATTAGGTATTTTACCTGTGGGTCGAGGCAAAAGCATGTCGTGTCAAGGCCGAGGCCGCGGACGAGGCCGAGGTGGGAGAGGGAGAGGCTCACTGAATCACATGGTGGTGGATCACCGCCCCAAAGCCCTCACGGTGCGGGAATTCATCGAGGAAGAAAAAGACGAATTACTTCAGCATTTCTCAGTGAGTTTTAAAGCAGCAAATGCTAACTCTAAGAACACTGTATTCAGCATTTTCTTTGTTGCATTCCGTATAAATAGCAATGTCTTAGATAGAAAAACTAGTTGTAAAACCATAGATATTAGCAAATTGTTATTAATATATTTGAGATCAAGGAGTAGCATAGTGCTTGCTCTGTAATTCATACCCTCCAGATAAATGCATTTGTAATGACGGGTTGTTCCAAAGCTAAATTTGATTTTTGCCTTAGAACTGTTGCAGGTATCATAGTTGATAAGTGAGAATAACTGGAATAGAGGCAAAAATTCAAAGGAAGAACTTATTTTAGAATAGCAAGCATGTTTAGTTAGATTCTATATGCAATGCCAGGCACTTTTTAAGCAAACAGGGAAATAGAGATTTGCTATGGGCAAATGTCTATTCTTTTGAACATATGCAGAGTAGTTCTCAACTGCTCATTAATTCATTCAGTAAATACTAACTGAGCTAAAACATTTTCATGCATGCTGTCATTTAATATCAAATAACTTGTGTAAGTTGAAAAATGTGAAACTATATCCATATGTAACTTAGTGTTCAGATGGGAAAGCCAACATTTAATGTCATTAAGATCATAGAGATAATACAGACCAGAACCAGAATAAACAGATTCTGTGTTCTCAGCTTTTTTGAGAGAAAATATTTTCAGCCTTATTATGTGTTAGAGATGGTGAGAAAAATTATGAAGAGCAAGGCTTCACCCTACGTGTCTTTGTTAGATTTATGCTCATCAGTACTGTTTTACCCTGACTCTTAGACAATGAATGGCTTTCAGTTTCCAGATCTGAGAGTCATCTGGCTGGAACCAGTTTACTCGTGACTCAGTTCTTAGTACAATACTTATTTTCCTTTTTTGTAAATTTGGAGAATAACTTTAAGTGACTTCTTTGAGGAGTAAAGAAGTTAATGTATGAATGAATTGCTATATTAGGGTGGAATATTTTGCTTTTGTTTTTTGTCTTTGAGACACTCTGGTTATGCAACTCGGGTTGGCTTTGAACTCACTTTGTACCCCAGGCTGGTCGCGAACTTGCAACGATCTTCCTGCTCAGCCTCCCGAGTGCTGGGATTACAGGCATGTGCCACCACACCCAGCAAGGATGGTATATTTTGAAATCTATGATTTTTCTGTCTTACTGTTGAATATATAAAATTACAGTCTCCTTGCCAAATAAGTTGGGCATTTAGACTCAATATCAGCTATTGTAGAGTAATACTGGAATTTATGAATTTTACTCTGCAGAAAGTATAAAAAATAGGTACTCTCCTTATATAGGAATTTCATCTTGAAGGTCACTGCAAACTTAGGTAGATGTGTAACTTTTGACCCAGTAGTGACATTCATATGGATATCTTTCCATATAAACCATTTCTTTTCATATGAATGAAGTAGAACCATTACAGATCTCTTTTTTAATCTTTCTTTCTTTTGTTGTCTGTCTTATCTAGTCTGTCTTTCTTTTTATCTTATCTGTTTTTTTTTTTTTTAAGAGCAGAATATATTTATTGGGAGAAAGATAGCTTTTTTCTGGGAGAGAGACAGAAGGGGTCCCAAGTGGGTTGCCAAAGACTTTTGTCTTTCCTAGGGACTTTTATAGAGTAAAATCACAAGATGAGATGGGTCCAAGATGGGGAAGCAGTTATAAGCAATGGGCAAAGACAAGGCATAAATAGTTATAAGCAATGGGCAAAGAAAAAAGCAAAATTTGAAGTAGAAAAATTTGTTACCTAAATGAGTCCCATCTTCAGAGTCTTATGAGACAAAAGCAAACTCTTCCCTCTGTGCAATGAGGTTGGTGGAAGGCCTCCAAATGATATAGGGGAATGAAACTCCCAAATACTAGATGTCTGGTATGAGTTTGTGTTCTCTAAAATTGAAGAATGAATTTTAGGGACAATGGAGGTTAAGAGAGAAAGTTTCTGTCTGGGAGAGAGACAGAAGGGGGGGTCCCCAGTGGGTTGCCCATCTTTCTTTTTTGAGACAGGGTCTTGCTGTGTAGTTCAGGCTGGCCTTCAACTCACTAGGTAGCACAAGGTGTCCTTGAATTCACAGTGATCTCCTGCCTCAGCCTCTCAAGTACTGGTAGTGTGCTACCACACCTGGCACCATTCCAGAATTTTGAATAATAACTACTTGTTTTGGAAATGTATTTGGTCAGTCTGCAATATGACTTGCAGTAGTAGGCGTGTATGCATTTAAGGAAGAAACAAACCAAAGCTAAGGTGGATGAGGTAATTTCAAGAACAGAGCCATTACTTTTGATAGCTTATTTGGGGAGGTGAATAGGATACTAGCTGATGATCTGAAGTACTAGGAACATACATAACTGAATAATAGATACTTAGGCAGTTAGTATACTTTCTTTAAATAATCTTGGTACATTATTGTGTTTACTAGATGGAATTTTACATCCCATAAAGGCCAAAATAAAAGCTGTATATTCAGTGTTTTTTTATTTGTAATTGTGGAAGAATGATGGATGAATCATATTTGTATGAAAAAATGATAGACTTTAGTGAACCTTTCTGAAGTGTAAGGAATTCTGGAGTCCTTCAGTTTGTTCTTGTATCTATATGTTCAACAGTACCTAGCTGCTATTAAAACCACATATTTGAAGATTAATGACATGAGAAAAATTTTAGGATTGACTACTAGGTAAGATAGAAAATTACACATAAACCAGAAATGAAAATACAAATTGTTCTAGGAATGCAACGATTTTTAAATTCTTTTCCTTCTAGGCATTTCTTTATTTTTGTGTTTTCCATTGAGCTTGCTTGCTTGCTTTCTTCCTTTCTTCCTTCTGTCCTTCCACTCTGTTTCGTTCCATTCCATTCATTTTTCATTTGTTTGTTTTTTAAGACAGGTTGTCACTCTGTAGTGTAAGCTGGCCTTGAACTCGTGGCAATTCTCCTGTCAGCTTTCCAAGTGCTGGGATTACAGCCATGTGCCACCATACCCAGCTTACTATTTTTTTGTATTAATTAGTTTTTTATTGGTACATTTTAGGTACATTAATTAGTTTTTATTATTAATGATCACATTCATCGTAAGGAATTTGTGGCTGTACATGATATAACTTGTTTTTTTTTTTTTAACTTTTAAAATCAGACTTTTTTCCCACAAGTTTCCTTTTAGGATGAACCATTAGTATTTTTATACTGTATGTTTTTTAAGCCAAATTTAAATTTTAGACAAAATTCGAGGCCATGTATTGGAATCTTAGATCCTCAGTACTTACATAAAATATATATATAAACTGAAGTGAAAGAGCTGGGGGTGTAGCTCAGTGATAGAGTGTTTGCATAGCACACTTGAGGTTCTGAGTTCAATCCCCAACACAGCAAAAAAGTAAATTTAAGGATTTACAAATTATAGAATGTTTAATATGCAAAGTACAATACATGTAACACTAACAGTGTGTACATTAATATGTAAATAGCATATGTCAAAAGTTGGCAGAATTTTTTTTAATAAAAGATCAGATAGTAAATATTTTGAATTTTTGTGGACTATATAAGTTTCTTCTTTCCTTTCCACTGTTCCTTTTTCCTCTTTCATCATTTACTATTTTCTCATTGTTTTTTCTTTTAATAATTTTAAAAATAAAAACCATCCCTTGTTTTTGAACCATCAGAAAAAGGGTGCTGAGCCCAGTTTGGTGGTGTGTGCCTTTCCCTTGGTACTCAGGAGGCTGAAGCAGGATTGCTCAAGCCCACAAGTTTTTGAGACCATACGTGAAAATACAATGAGACCCTGTTTCATAAACCGAAGAAGAGCATTTTTGGCCTGGAGAGCTGTAGTTTACCGACCCTTGGTACTATATTGCTCCGTATATAAAATATTTAAATTAAAATTTTTTGCTTTAAAATTTAAAATATATTATTGTGTACTATATGGATAGAATTCTATTGCTTTAAAAGTTAGGATTAGTAAGTTCAGAAAAAATTTTTTTAAAAGATTCATACACACATACACGTGCACGCAAGATTGTGCCTAGGGGCTTTGCATTGAGCGACAACCTCCTATCCCCTTTTTAAAAGTTCTTATTTTGAAATAGGGTTTCATTAAATTACTGTGTTGCCCACTTTGGACTTGAATAGTTTTTATGGCTTTGTTGTGTTTTCTTTTTTCATGTGAATTTATGCCTTCAAAAAGTAAAATACTATCCTGCTGTCATTTCATTGGGGGTGGCGGCATGATATTTCTTTATAATATGTAGTCAGTCCTCCACTGTTAGCCAGAAAGTAAGTCCAAAGAAAGTAAGAAGTTCAGAAATCTCCAAAAAATATATATAACATGTATATGCTTACTGGCAAGAACCTCTTATTTCCTACCCCTGCTATTCCTAGACTTTGTATAAGGCAACTGAGTATTTGTACTGTTAATTACTAAAGGCTTCTCACATTAAGTTAGCTGGTCCCCATGGCCTCTCTAAGTATATTTCCAGACAGTTGGGTTTTTGTTTCCCAAGTGTCTGAAAATATATTTGAGAGTTTTACTGTTTGTGGAGGTAATACCTTGTAATTAGGCACGTAATTTTCTTTTGTGTTTATTAGAACAGCAGTTACCTTTTCTCTGACTTCAGTATTTGGGTAAATTTTTCTGGATAGTGCTTCACTGACTGACTCATCAGACTTTGTTGAACATTTTTAGTAAGGTAGATGTTTTGTGAACTTCTGATATTGTCATTGTCACAAGTGATTGGAAGTTACCTTTTCTATACACTTTACTATGCAGAGGATTCTTCAGATAAAAGTAAGATTTTGGTAGCTAGGAGTAGTTGTGACATTTGGCAATAATAATTCTGTGACCTTTACAAAGTTACTGCAACTCTAAACCTTCATTTTCTCTCGATTTAAAAAGTATCTTTATAACAGTTTATTCCTACTCTTAGGACATTCAAACAACACAAGTTATGAAGGAGAGTGTACTGTAACTCTGAGATTCCATCAATTACTTTTTTAAAAGCCTCTTTTTGGCCCCCTAAGTATGATGCATATATGTGTGTGTGTGTGTGTGTGTGTGTGTGTGTGTGTGTGTGTGTGTGTGTATGTATGTATATATACACACCTGTGTTGTTTTGAACTCTTCCCCACCCACAGTGTGTAATGGACAACCTTTTTTTTATGAATCTAACTATATAATTGTCTTCTTTAAATTCTCTTTTAAAGATGTACCATATTTTACGTGTCTAGCCCCCTGTTGATAGGTTATGTTATAATTTTCACAGTTACGAAAAACGTTATGTGTGTTTTACTGTATTTGGCATTTCTGAGTGTGATAATTCAGTCTTGCACACTATGAGATGTTTATGGCCCTGGCTGCCACCTTTTAATTGCCAGTAAGTGCTTTTCAGTCAGTGTAACTATCAGAGCACCCAGATTGTATGAAGTGACATTTTTTGTCTTATTTGTGAACCATTACTTTACATAAGTTCCTAAAAATGGGATAATTGCATCACAGGCATGCATAGTTAAAAATCTAGTACAACTTTTCAGATAAGCCTTCAAGGGTGTTTTTCTAATAGTGACATTGGATGAGAGTATTTATGTGTCTCTGGCCTAATGCAATACTTGCATTTGTTTCTTCATCTTTTTTTTTTTTTTTTTATGGTACCGGGGATCGAACTCACAACCTCGCACCTGCCAGGCAGGCGCTTAGGCCACTGAGATAAATCCTCGGCTGTTTCTTCATCTTTGCCAGAGTCAGGTGATTGATGAGTGATAATAGGCGTAGATTTGGCATCAGTTTCTGATTTGGGAAAATGACTGGACTAGATGAATTTTTCTATGAGCAATTTCTACTAAAAAAGTTTAAAGAACCCTAGGCTACTGTGTGCAGCTTTTCCTGTGTGATATATAGTTGATCCCCTATTCATATTTATATGTTTTTAAAACTTGAATTACTTTGTTTTCTTAACATACATGTATAAAACTAAAAGGAGTATAAATGTACACTACAGTGAAAAATGACATTCCCTTTTACGTTCAGTTACTTTATTTTACTACCCAGAGGCAGTTACTATTACCCATTTCTCATGTATCCTTTTTCATACATCTTCTTGAAGATAATCTTTCTGCATGTATTATTTACTCCTTTATAGGAATAGTAGCGTAATATACATACATATACGTATGTTCTTTTCATGCCATCAAAACCACAGTGAATGTTAAAATTAAAAAAAAAAAAAAAACTTCCTGAACCGGGGATATGGCTCAGTGGCACAAGTTCCTGTCTGGCAAGTGCAAGGTCGTGAGTTTGATCTCAGTAAACCCCGCCCCCCCACGCACACAAAAAAACCCCACAACTTCCCACAGTAAAAGACATATTGCTAAGAAAATGGAATAAATGTGTTCAAAGTAAGGGGGAGAATTTTGAGGAGGAGTAACATGTTCATGACAGGGCCGTAATTTGTATGTCTCGCTGCCTGGCAGCTCTGAACCACCAGTGGTACTGATTATCCCATTGGGCAGCATGGAACAGTCCCGTTAGGTAGTACAAGCTGCCTAATGGGATAGTCATGCGTGTGCTTACTGGTGATTCAAGCCAGTGAGAATGTGTTAAAGGTGATGTGTTTAAAAGGTCTTTCACTGTCATGGTGTTTTTTATTTAAATATTTTTTGATCACCTCTCATGTATTGGATTGTCACTAGAGATTGTATAAATGTATTATACTGTACTTTTACCTTTTTAGATATTTGGGTTATTTTAATGCACTTTTTATAAGGTGTTGTTGTGAACATCTTTAAGGATATCATTTACTACATACATACACACATTTTTGCTGGATGTGTGTGGAATTGCTGAGTGAAGAATATAAGTTTTATTTATTTATTTATTTTTTGCGGCACCGGGGATTGAACTCACAACCTCGCACCTGCCTGACAGGTGCGTAAGCTGCTGAGCCAAACTCCTGGCCCTAGGTTTTTTGAGGCAGGGTCGCACTGTGTAGCTCAGGCAGATCTTGCGCTCACGTTGTAGCCCAAGCTGGCCTCCAACTCACAACGCTCCTCCTACCTCAGCCTCCCAAGTGCTGGGATTAAAGGCATGCGCCACCATGCCTGGCTTAGAATATGAGTTTTAGATTCTCACTAGTTCAATTCTCACCCGTGA
>RJWM01016893.1:0-44406 GCA_004363535.1 Dasyprocta punctata | reverse complement strand
TCCAACAAAACTTCCTTAATTCACTGCATACCTGGTTCACTCAACTGGCTTCCTAATATGCTTAGGATCTGGTCTCCTTTTTGATCCATTCTTACCTCAATTAGCATTATAATAAAACGTAAATATAGATCAGATCATTTACCTGCTTACAATCCTTCCAAAGTACTCCATTAATGTGAAGGTAAAATATGGGCTTTTCAGCAGCATATTTTTCCTTTCTTCAGCTCATGCTCTTTCCCCATGCTCAACTCTCACATCTTTTCATTTTCTGCTACCTTAATTCATGGTTCTTTCTCTTTTGCAACCTTTGAGCATGCTGCTTTGCTCATTTTTGTCATCTCTGCAATCTCTACTCTGGGGACAACACCTCCTTTGGGAAGCTCTCTCTTTCCTACCATGTTCACCCCCACCCATGTTTGCCTGCAGATTGTAGGTGACATCTTCAGGGTTTTCTTCATAACCTTCTGTTTTAAAAGCATTAATTTTAGTGCATAGAGCTAGGTTTCCATGGATTTTACACCTTTTATGGGCAGGGAAGTCATCTCCTTCATTTGTATATCCAAGGTTTAGCTCAGCCTACACATATTAATAGTAGATGCACATCATGAGACTATTTGGTCAATAAATGGATGGTAATAAGATGTACTATGAGGTATTGAGTGAGAAATGCAGATTTCTGGTGAGGGAAGAATTTTGGTGTTTTAAAGTAGGGTGGGGAACTTTTCCCATTTTCAGGAGATAGAAAAAGCTTGAGCCAAAGTGCAGAGATGAAAATGAACTTGGGATATTTCAAGAATCAGCTGAATCAGGAGGAAGGTGATTCATCAGGTAGTTTGGGACTGATTTTGGTGTTCCAGACCACCACTTAATGTTTAACAACTGTCAGATGAACTTGTTTCCCAAACATAATCCTAATGATATGCAGGGGATTATATACTACATAAAATTTATTACAGTGATGTTAATTTTGATTCTTCAACTAGATTGGAAGCCTCTTTGAGGAAAGTCTTCTAAACCTCCTTGGTCATTGCTACTTCTCAAACTCTTTAATGAAATTGAAAGGAAGCAATACTCCTAAATTCATTCCTAGAAGCAAGCATTACCCTGATACCAAAATCAAAGAAGGGCCCAACTAAGAAAGAGAATTACAGGCCAATTTTCCTTACGAACATAGATGCAAAAATCCTCAATAAGATACTGGCAAACAAAATGCAGCAAATCATCAAGAAGATACATCATAACCAAGTGGGATTCATCTGAGGAAAGCAGGGATGGTTCAACATAAATAAATAAATAAATGTAATACACCATTTTAATAGAGCCAAAGACAAAAATTATATGATCATCTCAATAGATGCAGAAAAAGCTTTTGACAAAGTCCAGCAACTATTCGTGATAAAAATCCTGCAGAATATCAGAATAGATGGTCTTTATCTCAATCTGATAAAAGCCATCTATGAAAGCCAATGGCAAACATCATACTAGATGGACCAAAACTGAAAGCTTTCAACCTAAAATCAGGAACAAGACAAAGATGTCCATTGTCACCACCCCTACTCAATATAGTTCTGGATACATTAGCCATAGCAATTAGACAAAAGAGAAAAAGAAAAGGAATAAAGATAATAAAGGAGCAAGTGAAATTATCATTATTTGCAGATGACATGATTCTCTACATAGGAGACCCAAAAAACTCCATCAAAAACTTCTAGATTTAATAACCAAATTCAGTAGCATAGCTGGATGCAAAGTCAACACTCAAAAATCAGTGGTCTTCCTGGTACAGGCAAAGACTTTAGGAATAAACCTTAATAGCACAGGAACTATCACAAAGAATCAACATCCTATTAAAAAGCTTTTGCATAGCAAGAGAAACCACCAACAGAGTGAAGAGACAACCCACAATGTGGGAAAAAATGTTTGCCAGCTCTTCCTCAGACAAAGGATTACTATTGAGAACATATAAAGAACTCAAAAGAAAAAAAATCAGACCTCCCAAATTTAAAGACCCAATCCAAAAATGGACATCTGAGATGAATATGCACTTCTCAAATAAAGAAATACAAACAGCAAATAAATATATGAAAAAATTTTCAACATCACTGGTCATTTGAGAGATGAAAATTAAAACAACACTGAGATACCAGCTCACCCTGGAAAGAATGGCTACTATCAAGAAATCAACAAATAACATGCTAGTGGGGCTGTGGGGAAAAAGAAACCCTTCTCCACTGTTGGTAAGAGTGTAGACTGGTGCAACCACTCAGGAAATCAGTGTGAAGATTCCTCAAAAACCTATGATTGGAGGTTCTATCTGACCCAGTTATTCCCCTTCTGGATGTCTTCCCAGAAGAATTAAAAATATCATACCACAGTGATATATGTACACCCATATTTATAGCAGCATAATTTGTAATAACTAGATTTTGAAAACAACCTAAATGCCCATCTACCAAAGAATGGATAAAAAAGATGTGGTATTTTTATACAATGGAGTACTACTCAGCCATAAAGAAGGATAAACTTGAGATTTTATAGGTAAGTGAGTGCAACTAGAGACAATACTCGTGAGATAAATCAGATTTGCATGTGTAAACATTGAATTGTTTCCCTAGTGTGAGAAACCGAAAGAAATTACATATATGTAGGCTAAGATAGTTATCCTACTAATTTCTCTTAGTTTGTTGAAAAGAAAATTTTGTGCTAATATTGTTTGGACAATTAAATGCAGATATCTTGTACTCCAAGTAACTAGTCGAAAGATAACAATATGCAATATATTAAACATTGTTACCCTCTAATTATCTTATTTTGAAATTTTGTTTTTTGTTTTTCTCTTTAAAATAAAAAAAACTCATTGGTCATTAATTTTCTTCCTTAAAAAATTATTCCTACAATATTTACTGAAAATGTACTATGAGCTTGGAGCCACCATTGAACGATACAAAGGATGGTAAGGCATTATTTGTTTGCCAATGGCAACATCAATAAACAAGTGTTGGAGGCTGGGGATTTAGCTCAGTGGCACAAGTACCTGCCTAGCAAGCGCGAGGTCCTGAGTTTGATCCCTGGTACCAAAAAACAAAACAAAACAAAACAAAACAAAAAACCCCAGAACAAAATAAACAAGTGTTATGACAGCACACAGAAGTGCTTGACCTGATCTAGGCAAAAGGTGATTGGGGATCATGGATAAAGAAAGTATTAACTATATGGGGGGAATCAAGAAAGAGTCTCAGAGGTAATTGGAAACTTTACCTTGGATGAAAAATTATTTAATGTAAAGTTATCACATTTTTCTTCCTGTAATGTCATTCCATTGAATCTAGTTCTGGAACTACACAGAAAGTCAACTTTTTAAAATTAAGGATTGATTCCAGAGACTTTGCACTGATATACTGAGGTATGTCCTTGGCCCTGTTTATTTCATTCATTTTTTAAACTTTTGAAGCAGGGTCTCTAAACATTAAGCTGCCCAGACTGAGCTCCAACTTGTTATCTCTCTGCCTCAGTGTCCCAGAGTGCTGGGATTACAGGGGTGCTTGAAAGTCTAATTACAGAGATAACTTTGTTGCTTCCCGGGAACATCTTTATTTCCTTGAACCACTCCATGAGCCAGTCTCTAGACATTTTTAAAACCTGTTATTTTGGGTTTCTCTCTTTCATGCTAGGAGACTGGTACATTTACAGAATTCTATGTCTTGATCTTCACATTTGCAAAGCAGTTTTTGAAGCTCAATAAGCAAATGTAATATCTTCAAATATTATATTGCTCCCTAGTAAAGAATATGTGATGAGTAAAGCAATGTATCTATTATTGAGTCTCAGTGCACTGCAGGGTGTAGTGGAAAATATACTGGAAGGGGCCTTGGAGACTTACCTTATCCAATCTCATCATTGTACAGATGGCAAAGCCAGGATCCAGAAAGATAAAGTAGATTTAAAAGTATACACAGTTAGCTTATTCCCCTGATCTTTGTGTGTTTCTAGTTGGTATTTGAAGATGGGCATGGGAGAGTTTGGGAGCTCACTGGAAGATGAAAGTGAAGTAATTATTTATCCTAATTAAAAGAGAATCTAAAACACTTGCTTAAAGCTTTTTCCAAGTAACTGTTTATATAATTAATGCTGTTGCTCTTACTCTTTTTCCTCCATGCCTTAGGGATTGGCTGCTCTGACCCACAGCTTTATCTGCTGTGGACAGTCTTCTATGTCTGTGGGTTATTGGGTAATGATTTATTTTTGCAAGGGAATGCTTGACGGGCGTGGGCTGGGTTAGTTCAGCTAGAGAAACTGGATAATGAAGCCAAGGTTGAGGGGTTTGGTCTCTGTGAGCTCCCTAGCTTTGTTGTGATCCTTAGCTGCAGTGATATCCTAATCTCCATTAGTTATCTCACATGTGTGGGCTTTTGAAAGCTGTGGGGAGCCTGAAGGGAATAAGGAAGGATCATTGCCTCCAAATACTCACTGACAATGGAACACCACATATGTAGTAAATAATAATGTCAGTGGTGATAATTATTATAGCAACAAAGGCCCCACCTTCCAATGCCATT
Source organism: Dasyprocta punctata (assembly GCA_004363535.1). Lineage (NCBI taxonomy): Eukaryota > Metazoa > Chordata > Mammalia > Rodentia > Dasyproctidae > Dasyprocta > Dasyprocta punctata. The sequence goes on along the minus strand of RJWM01016893.1, from coordinate 39,850 downwards.
GCCTCAAGGTTAGGATTTCAGCATAGGTGTTTTGGGGGGACACAATCATTTAGTCCATTGTACGGATTAGTAGACTATACAACTTGCCTAGGGTTTGAACCTGGGTCTGCTGGTCTCCAATGTTTATAGTTTCATTTAATTAACCAGATTTACCAGCCTGAATGCTTGCTTATGCATTAGTTATCTCTGAGCTTCAACTCATGCATTGGTTTGCTAACTTTTACTTTATTACCAGTGGATTGACTGGCATTATAGTCTTGTGCTTAAGTGTACGGACTCCAAGGCTAGGATTCCTGGTTTCAGACCCTAGCTCTACTATGGATAGATTAACTCTGTGACCTAGAGCAAATTATCAGACATCTCTGTGCCTCCTCTTTTACATATGTAATTATATTACATATGTAATTGGATATATTTATTAGATCTTGGGTGATTAAATTAGTTAATACCAATACTTCATGTTCGGTATCATTGCTGGGTGACATAATAAGGAAACAATAACAGCACCTTATCCTTGGAAGAACGTGTTCATTTATATTGTTTTATTCCAGGATGCATCATTCCCAAATTTGAAGTCTGCATGCTCATAAGAGACGATGAGAAAGATGTGCAGGAACCAAGATGCACAGAAGAATGTGTACTAAAATCAAGGATGTACAAAAATCAGAAATCGAAAAGATTTAATTTTCCTCACCTCAGCACTTTCTGCCCTTTTGGAGTGTGCCAGGAACTCACAGAAGGCCCCTGTACAATGTCCTTTGCTGGGAATACATAGCATGTCTCTTGCATTCTCTTCTGTGGCCAAGTTGTTCCCATACTTGTTATCTGGCTCCAGCTTCTCATGAGCAGAGTCATTGGGGAAAGAGCAGTTCCCTTACATTAGGTACTAATGCTCTCGTTAATGATAAATTGATGGAGTGCTGCTTTTCTACATTAGGTGAATGGTCCTTTGATAGTAGAATGCAAATCAGAGTAGAGGCTTTACTCTATTTTGTTGGGAGAGTGAGAACTACCATATTCTTTTTTCTTGTCTTACGAGAAGTCAATATAGTCCAAGTATGTTATTTTTCCATTTTAACAGACCAACTCAAGCTGTATGAATGTGACAGGTAGATTTATTCTTCTTTTTTTTCTTTTACATTGTCTTTTGGTAGATGATGAGCTTCAGAAATGGTCTCAAGGCTCCATTATAAGCTGTAGTCCATTCATACCCGCATCAACATGCGCATATCTCTCCTTCAGTTGGGTTGAGTGGTGAGAGCCTGCGATCAGCAGCAGTCTGCATCTTCTTTACAAAGGAGTAAAGAGACCTTCTTTAAAGAGGTCTTGTGATTTGGTTTACTTTCAGATTTCTTTGATTACTCTGACTGGACCCTGGAAAAAATGCTGAGTTCTAGATGGCCAGCAGAACTATAACTGGTTGTGGAAGTTCTTGGAGCCTGAGTTAACACCCTGAATGATTTGGCTGTTGCTTTATCTCCAGGTCAAAAAGAATAAAATCAGCTGTTGTTCCTGAGGGATATGGCTCTATTTTCTAAGAAGTCTATCCCATGGTGATACATCCTTGTTTGTTATGATTACCTACATCAAGGCAGCTTTGGAAGCATCGGGCCCTAGTTACATAGTGATGATCTGAAAGACATCTGAGAAAGAGCCCTGTTCTATAATAAAACTCTGCTATAATTTCCCCCAAGGATTTTCTTTTTGGAATTTATTTAGATTCCTTCCCAAACTACACAAATTAGAAACTAATCAAAGTCTTGTTGACTTGTTGATTAAGATCCAGGGCCTGTATCAACAAGCATAATCCCCCTTTGGGATAAATTATTGAAGGCAAGTCCTTTGGATGTAATTAGTATAGCATACATATTTGAAAAAATAGTGTTTGTATTTTGTTTTGGTTGAGTGATTATAGGCTCATAATAAGTTGCTTATTTGCAGGATCATCCCTTAGTGCTTTTTTTTTTTTTCTCTTTCCTAAAATGTTTAAGGGAGAAAAAAATTCTGAATGGTTTGTAATTTGGGAGAAGAAAAACCACAATTATTGAGTGCTTAGTAGATGTTGGGCATTGTGCTAAGCTCTTTGTAGAAATTTTTTTACAGACAACTGTGAGATAAATATTTAAATCATTTTAAATTTGTTTTTACCAATAAAGAAATGAAAACTTATAAACTCACAGTGAATGCATTTGCTGAGCGGGAATTCTAACAGTCTCTTTCAGATGTGCTCTGATGTGTGGAATTGAATTGGAAGTTGAAATGGAATCAGGGTTTTAGGGAGTTGTAGGTCCATACAGAGTACTGTATACTGAGGAGAGCAGTGGAGCATACTTAGTGAAGTTTTCAAATTGTACCTTTTGTATGAGTCACCTCAGGCCTGGGGCAGCTAGAGATCTTATTTTTAGCAGAATTAAGCTATTTAATTGATTTTCCTCCTAGTACCTTGAGAACATTTCTGTTCTAAAAGATAGCTTCCTTTTGAGGAAGTTCTGTTTGCCATGACATAAGACTACAAGCAAATGTATTTCTCTTCTTGTGCAGGAAAAGAAAAAAGAGAAAAAAGTAATTAGACTTCCTTTATTTGGCACATCAGATACTCTGCTAAAAAGTGGTCTTCATTTTGTCTTGATGTGAATTTAGAATTTTGCATACAATGACTACCCTAGAAAAAAGCCAATGAAAGCAACATTAGTAAGTGTTGATAAGGCATTGGTAAGCGGACTAGCAATTCTGCTTGTCAAACTTCTCACCCGAAAGGCTTCTCCATTCCTCCTTTTAATCCATGGAGCTTGAATATTAACATTTCAGGTGAAATACAGGTTTCAGACTTGCAAATTTTTGTCATGAAATCAAAGAGAATAGAGAATTGTAAGAGCAGAGAGGGAGTGTGTGGGAGATAAGAGGACCTCTTAGTGTCAGTAGGATGGAAATCAACAGGATAATGAGGATTGCTAAGGTAAATAATTTCCATTTTATCCCCAATAAGAATATTCCCTCCCTCACCTTTCAAATTCCCTGCTCACCTCCTGTGCATTCGAAACAAATGATTATCTACTCCTCATTCCTGAAACAAGCCCTGAAGTAGGTGTAGTTATAGAATTCTGAAGTGTTTCTCTCTGGAGTCCTCTATCCTAAGCTGGTAGACCATAGACATTAACATGTATGTTGGTTTTATACATGCTTTGCAAAGTCCTATTTGTTTTTATCATTTGAATTTGTGAACATAGTAACACCTCTCAGAGTATATTAGATATTCTTATCTTGGGGATTCATAGACAACTCCAGAATTTCTGCAGAAAAAGCAAGAGGTTCTGTATAATGTGTCCAGTTAAAGCTAGCAGAAATGCAAAATGAAACAGATAGGTTGTAGATACTGCTCCATTTTAAAATGACATTTTTTTTTCTGTCTTCCTTCATAGTACAGATTCTGACACTTTCTCTGGGCCACACGACAGGAATGATCTTGCAGCATCTAAAAAAATGACATGAATATATGGCACGGAGTCAGCCCTCCTGTATATGAAAGACTGAAGCAAATGTACCAGTTAAGCCAAATCATGAAGAGATTAAGAAAAGAAATGCTGTCTTTATTGCCATTGGTCTTCAGTGCCTGTGGTGATCTTCAGGACCAGCTGTTCAGCTAGGACTATACTCACCACTTACCTGCTCTTGTGAAAATGAACTACTTAATCACATGATAGGCACCTCTTCTCTCCGCCTTTCTTTTTTAGGTATATAGAAAGCACCTCAGATTGAGATAAAATCAGCAGACAGACCGAGTCCTTTCTGGGATGGACGAAACACCAAGCTCTAGACCTCAGACCTCAGTGCACTAGTAAAGGCTTGTTTGTGTACATCCCTTAGTCCTCTGGCTCCTCACCCTTTTCTGTTGGATTTAGAAACTTGGATTGGCGTACATTACTGTCAAAGATTAGCACTTGAAGACAAAAAAAGGTTGCTAGTAGTGACTTTCAGTGGGAACCATCTTTCATACGTACATTTTAGTGACAGAATCAGGTGGGAGATACGCTTGTATTTTATAGAAAAGTATATTGAGAATCAAGCATAGGTATGTCCATAAAAATGGATTATGCAACATAAAATAATTATGCTACATAAAATAATTGCTATATAATGTTTTTAGAAAAGCTACATACAATTTCAAAGTGCATGTAATGATATATTTAGTCACTTATTCTGGAAATCATTTTAAGTGGCTGGTATTATTGCTTACATGTTGGAATCCTGAAGTTCTTTCATTATCTTTGAGTTTGGTGAGAACATATCTGATTCATTGTTCGCTTTCACTGGACTACAACTTCTTGAGTTCAGTAACAGAGACAAAGCAGTAATACAATTTTTTATAACTGGGAGGTCAATCTGTGTTACTTTACAGTCTGAATTATGAGAATATGTAAAAAACTACTGAATGTACTATGTGGTCAGTGTGGTTAAGGAGGTGTTTTGGGGTAGACAGATACCTTGTAGGGCTTGCTTTTATTAATAAATTCAATTATTTAGAAACTAAATTGAAATGAATGTTCTTGAATGAGCATAACAGAATACCTAAGAACTATTCCATCTCTTAGTCTGATAGGAACACCAACCCTAATTTTTAAAACTATATTTCCCTATGGAAACTTTATTTATAACAATTTGGTGTAAGTCTGGCTGCGTTACAGGTGACCAGCTGGCAGTCCAGGCCATCCCTCTTGCAACATGCTGTTTCATTTACCAAAAATGAGCAGCATTTTATTTATTCTTTATTTTCTTATTTACTGGTCCTGGGGATCAAACTCATGACCTTGTGCTTACCAGGCAAGCACTTGAGCCACTGAGTTAAACCCCCGGCCCAGGAGCAGCATTTTAAACATGAATTTTTACTTTGAGATAATAGGTTCTCTTTTTGTAAGGTCTTAGGAAAAACGCAGTGTACTTTTAAATGCATCTGGTGACATAATGAATGTTTGCGGAACTGAGTTGAGGACTGAAGCTCTTAGATAGGAAAAAAAACCCAGATATATATCATCTCCTATTGGCAGGTTGTACACTGCATTCTTACATGTGGGTTACTAGAGACAAATTTTCTTCAAGAGCTGCAGTTTTCTCAGTTGCCCCCATTTCTCCTACCCCCAAAAGAAAAACATGCAAGAGCTGAACATTCATGATTAAAAGGTCTTAAATCTTTCCGAGTTAAACCCCAGATTCCATATCTGAGGACCAGAACTCCTAAGGAGAAGTGTGTTCTCGGCCCTGGGAGGAGTAGTGACTTTGTACATGGGCTCTGTCTTCTTTGTTTTAAGTGATATGGGGAGAGGGTGTCAACATTTTACCACAAACATATTTCTGCATTTGAATATATAAATGATAGAGTTCCTTACCTTTTGTAAGTTTCTGTCTGACAGGTGGGCTCAGAAAACATCTCCCCCTAAAACTGAAATGTTGATATAAATATCTGAAGAAAAATTCTAATCACAGTATACATTGAACAGGCTCACTGATCTTGTATACCTGGAAAAAGATTTTCAAACAGACTTTGTCAGCTCAGCCTTGGCATTCCTTGTCAAACAAAAGCATGCCTAAAGACACATTTCAAAAGCAGACGATGCAGCACTTGCTAACCTGCAGAAAATCGAAAAGGAACGCAGAGGCCAAGAACAAACAGAATAGGGAACCAATGAGGAATGGCGTGCAGTTCTGAGAAACCGTTTCAGAGAACCAAATATGTTTTAAAAAGACCACATCAATAATTAAGCATCAGCAAGTCAAATTCCATTTTTCATTTGCTGCGATTGTCTTCAGATTTGTAATGAAGAAATGAAATTATTGATTCAGCTTCAGCAAAAAGGAGCTGTTACTTTTAATATGGAAGGTAGGATGGTGAAAAGCAAGGTAGGGGAGGGAAAGAAATCTTAGTTTTGCAGGAAATGCTTGCACAAGTTGACGTATTATCAGTTACATCAAAATTTAAACATTTCAATCAACTGTTGCTGAATTAAAACAGCATTATTCATAAGAGCTAAATCTTGAAAGTGATCTATCTGTCCATTGACAGATGAATGAATAAAAAAGTGTGGAGTATTACAATGGAGTACTACTTTGTCATAAAGACAGATAAACTTGAGACATTTGTAGGAAAATGGAGGTACCTCAAGACCCTATGTTAAGTAAGCACAAAGGAGGGAGGTAGCTCTTTCTCAAACAGGAAGAGGATCAAAAGATGTGTGGAGGAGAGAGAGAGGGGATGGAAAGGTGGTGAGATAAAGGAATGAAGATATGTATACATGCCAATTCCCTATGAGGAGTGCGAACATTATGTACTGCAAACTTGGACTAATAAAAATTAAAAAATGCTTATCTTATTTTTAAAAAGGCAAGACCCCAGTTCTCTAACTAGAATTTGTGTTATCTGACTTTGGTTGACTCTCCAGTGATTCGATAGTGTTCTCTATAGTGTGGTACAAACTGAAGTTGATTGCTATCCAAATAAAATCACATGGTTTCCGATGGTTTTCATTTTTTTTCTTGTCCATTTGCAAAATGGTCAAGAAAAAATTGCTACATATAATGCAAATGAGTCTAGACATTACCAACAGATTACCTCAATTCAATTTTTATTACTTACATGAAGCATAGAAACTTGGACCTTCATGGACATTGTACCATCACACACACAGCCTATGGTAAAGCAAAGACTACTGGTATGCCTGAAATTAGAAGTACAGAGGACCCTGGAAAGATGGCTGCAGACGTGGGTGCAGTGTGTGAAGCCAGTCCGTGTGGAAGGGAAGAGGGGCGTTTTACCTTAACCAGCTTTGAGGCATTGGCACCTTTTACTCCCTTCTATGTTCAAAAGCACTTTAATCTACAAACCAGAGTAGAATGAAGCTTAACGACTTGCTTTTGATACCGTGTAATGTGCTGACATAAAACCCTGCCTTTCTGTAGCAGCGTGTTAATAGAAACGCCACTTTTACATAGTGAAAATGACTAGAAAGAATTGAATGATAATTATAGGCCTTTTATATCAATTCAGACTAAATGTTTTATTCTTAATTTGCTACTCAAGGGAAAAAGAATAAAGAACTCAAACATTGTTTATTTCCAATAATTATTTTAGTAAAATGAGTCATCCTTTTGATATAGCAATTACAGTGATTTGACAATTTAATTCCCTCTCAATATCTGCAGATCCTTCATTTTTCAGATATGAGGCAAATTACTTAATCTCCCTGTGCCTTGGTTTTATGTGCAAAATAGGAAAATAAGAGCACTTATGTTACAGCATTATTGTAAAGATGCTTGCACCCGTGAATAGAGGACACAATTCGTCACTGCCTGGCACATGGTAGGTACATGAATGTATGTTGCCACTGTGGCGGTATTTGTTGCATCTATATAAATGTAAAGCTATTTTTTATTTTTTAAAAATCTCGATCCAGTTATAATTTGCTGTCATTAAATTTACCTATGCTATGTGTACAACTCATTGAGTTTTGTAAATTTAGGGTTATGCAACTGTCACCACAAACCAATTTTGTTCATCCATTCATAAGATATCGAATACTTGGATTTAGGCATTATGGATAATGCTGCTATGAACATTCACATACAAGTCTTTGTATGAGCACACGGTCTTATCTCTCCTGCATAATTGTTTTAATTTTCCTCAGACAAACAGGAATAACATTTCTATGTCATATGGTAAATTTATATTTAATATTTAGGAAGCTGCCAAACTGTTTTCCAAAGTAACTGTATATTTTTATATTCCCATCAACAATGTTTTGAAGAGTCCAGCTTCTCTTATATCCTTGCCATCATGTTTATTTTCTTTTTTATTGTAAGTTTTCTAGTGAGAGCAAAGTGACATTTCATTGAAATTCTAATTTTCATTTCTCTAATTATTATTGATGCGGAATATCTTTTCATGTGCTTAATTGGCTGGATATCTTCTCTGGTAAAATTTCTATTCATATCTATTATCTATTTTAATTAGTCTTTTTATTATTGAGATATATTTTTTTTTTCTGGATACAGGATCTATCAGAAAAATAATTTGCAAATATATTCTCCCAGTCTGTGTCTTACCTTTTCATTTTCATTTTTTTTGGTACCAGAAATCAAACTCAGGACCTTGTGCTTGCCAGGCAGGTGCTTATGCCTCTGAGCTATATCTTTTCTTGATGTGCCCTTTAAAACTCAAAAGCTTTTATAATAACAAGATCTAATTTACCAACTTCTTTGTCTGTAAATCATGCTTTTGTTATAAAATTTAAGAATTTCTTGCTTAATCAGTATGATGTGATGAAGATATTCTGTGTATTCTTCAAAATATTTTTGCAGTACAGTTTAGCTCTCCTATTTATGATCATTTATTCTTTCATTGATAGAGAAATTTAGGAAGTTCACAGTCTAGTGGAAAGACATGTGCACAAGCAAGTGGTCCCAGCCCATGGTTGTCATGATAGGAGGTAAACTATTCGGAAGGAGTACAGGAGCAGAGAGACCTAAGTTTGTTTGTGGGAGTAAAGGCTGATTTTCAGAGAGATATTGGTGCTACTAACTTAGGACTTTCAGGAGGAGGAATAAAATGGTGAAGGTGAATGAGAGGGAGAGGAGATTGCTATTAGGGATCCCTTATTTGAGAGGCCAGGGAACATTCAGCTAGAGATGTAGGTAGCAACAATTATTTATATAGCTCTGTAAGAAAGTGGTTTATGCTGAAGGTGGAACATTGAGACATCTTCATGGAATCCTTGTAACTATGAGTTTGGGTATATTAGAACATACTATAAAATCATTTTCTTAGGACTGATGGAACATGTCTGGATTCCTCATTAAATGTGTAGAGGCACACTCTGAAAACCAATTAGCCTTCAGTTTGATAACTTATTATGTATTAATGCATGAGAGATTAATTGCTTCTCCTCTTGAACTGCTCTTCCATTCAGTGGCAGTTTTACTCTTTTGGGGGTAGATAAATGATTGGTTAGTTGTAACAGACTTCAAATTTTTAGTAGTTAACCACAATAGAAGTCTATTTCTAATGAAAGTGATTCTGATTGTCAGAAAGGTTCTACCACACAGTATGTCAGGGATCCGTCTTCTTTTAATTTTTGTCTACATTACCCTTTAAAGCAGACATGTCCAACACACGGCCTGTGGGGTGCATGCCACCCTGGACAGTTAGTAATGTGGCCTCTCAAAATGATAAACTTTTGACATCATCATGTGAGTTTCTAGTGATATTTTCATTTCACAATCACACCTTATTCATATCATTTTTTTTTGCAGTAGGTACATGTGTAAAACACTATTTCAAGGGTGAACCACACAAAGAGTAAAATTAGACAAAACATTTCTAAGGAAAGCTTGGAATCTCACTGAGAGTTGCAACCATGTCCGTCAAACCAGATATTGATGCATTTGTTTCATAAAAACAAGCTCAGATACCTCACTAGTTTTTTTTGTTTATGCTGCCTTCTTTTTTAAATGTTGTGATTAAAAATATTAAAAATAAAGCAAGTTTTGTTACTTGTATACATTAACTGTACTGTTTTTCACATACTGCAATATAATTTCACTCAGTGTAACCGAAGCAAACCCAAAGGTTTGACAACCATGCTGTAAAATCTCAAAAGATCTCCATCCTGGTGGCATCTCTTTATGTGGGAAAAGTGAGGTGGAGAAAGCATTTTGCTTTTTAGTCACCTTAGCCCAGAAGTGATCATGACTTCTATCCCACTGGTGGCTTTACTTAGATGCAACGAAGCAGTTTCTTAGGGGTAGCCCTGTATAACAGAAGATGAAACACGGGATTTTGGGGAGTGATTAATTTTCTGTAGCACAGTTTCTACCCTGATCAATAATATTCCAACTTGCTATTGGAGTAGATTAAAAACTGCTTCACAAATATTTCTAATTATTGATTAACTAGATTTTTGAGCTTTTGCTGTATGCTCAGTACCATTTTATTTTTTTGCATTTTAAAGAGAAAAAAACACACAGAAAAGAAAAACAAAAAGCAAAAGAGACAAACAAACAACAACAAAAAACCCAAAACGATAACAATATAAGCTTTCAAAACGAGATGGTAGGAATTTAACAATCATTGTTACATTGCATATTGTTATCTTCAGAAGAGTAGCTTAGATTACCAGATGTAGACATGCAGAATTGATCTAATCATATGAGTATTGACAGTTCTTTTCTAAGAACTAATAGAATTAGTAGTATAATCATCTTAGGTATCATATATATATATACAAATCTATGTTTTTCCATTTCCTTTCCTTCTTTTCTCCTTTCACCTTCAGCATCATTTTAAAAACTACAGGAATAGAATTAAAGAACAAATTGACTGACTAATCAAGAGGTGTTTAATTGGTACTTCCTATGATCACAGCACTCAGTGAAAACGTAAGTTTAAATTATGACCCTTCTTTTGAGGATGCAAAAATGACTTATATGAAGCAATCATCTATTAGTTCTTGGGAGACTCTTAACTTGAGTAATAAGTAGTATTGTACATACTCTTTAGGGAATACAATTCTGGAGAGTAAAAGCATTAAGAGCAGGCATATTTGAAGGGTGGGGTGGGGACTAATGTTCAAGAATGACATTTGGAGCTGAGTGTGGTGGCGCACGCCTTTAATCCCAGCACTCGGGAGGCTGAGGTAGGAGGAGCGTTGTGAGTTCAAGGCTGGCTTGGGCTACAACGTGAACGCAAGGCCGGCCTGAACTGCACAGTGTGACCCTGTCTCAAAAAACAAGGCTCGGGAGTTTGGCTCAGTGGCTTAAGCACCTGTTTGGCAGGCGCCAGGTTGTGAGTTCAATCCCCGGTGCCGCAAAAAAAAAAAAAAAAAAAAAAAAAAAAAAAAGAATGACATTTGGAAGGATAGAGTGGAGAAGTCACTTGCCTAGAAGAGCAGTGATGTGAACGTGGAGGCATAGATGCAGTGTGCATGCTGGTGTTCCTGAAACTCCAGGCAGTCTGAGTATGGCAGACAAGGAGTGTGGCGCAATCAGTCATCTCAGTGAAATCACTTTTATTTGTTATTGCAGCATAAAAAATAGTTTTGTGGATTTGTGCCAAATTTGGATTTATGGGCAGGGGGGCATTTTTGTAGGGCTGGAGTGGGTAGACCACAGACCAAGAAAATAAATTTTTTTTTTTTTTTTTAACCTGAGCTCTAAATTCTAATTCACAAGGGCAGATGTTTTAAATTGCAGGTTTTACTTCTGGATTTTATTGTTTCTCACATTGGCGGGGTGGTGTAACTTGCTCATTCTTTGTAGTGGACTCCAGGGTAAGCAATAGCAAGGTTTTATTTATTTAGTGATGGTTAATGATTCTCCTGAGTCAAGCAGGGTAAGACAGCTAGTGCAAAAAAAGACATCTTGGTTGAATGAGGTCATCTTACAAAGGATTTGACAGTCAGATGGCTGGGCTCTGACTTGTGGCAGGTACCTGGGAGCCATTGAAAGTTTCCAAGTAGGTGGTAACTTTTTGAGAGTGTTACTTAATGAAGATTCATCTTTCATCAATATGCAGGAAGACTGGAGGTGAAGGAGGCTAGTAGAAGGGAGTTCTGGCAGACAATTTAAAAAGTCTGGAAGTGTAGAGCTGAGGGCTGGTATCCAGGGAATGCTGAAGAATGCAAGAAAATGGTCACTAAGAAGGAGTCAAAGGTTGGAGGCCTGAGTGGACGGCAGTGCTGAGAGAGAGCAGTAATGGATGGCAGGGTGTCAGGGGAACAGGGAGATGATGTCATGATGGCAGAGGAACCGCACGTTGGCAGCATGGCTGATAAGGAATGTTCACTCTCTCTGCAGTCTTTGTCAATCAAGGGAGCGCATTTGTGACTCAATCTGACCACTTGCTTCTCACAGTTAGCAGGCTCCACTCAGTCTTGTCCAGTACCCAGCAGCTCTCTAATCTGAGGATAAAGGATTGCAAGGCAAGACTGAAAGCTTTTGAGTAGTCTTTTATTTTTTATTGACAGCACCGAAAAGTTCTAGATGCACTTAGCACCTCCAAAGAAGCGCTAAATGATTTAACATTTTGGGGACAAATTGGTTCTATTAGTCTCTAGTGCCAAATTCACCAAAAATAGCTCATTAGCTGTGCATTGTGATTTCACTAGGGTGCCCTGCTCTTGGCTGGATTCCAAAGAACACATTTGTATAAAAATGTTCCCATTATGGAGTGTGATACCTATTAATGGAACACCATATGCAGCGGAGCTTCTCCCTTTGCCTCTGCCTGTCTTTCAACCTAAAGTTTGTATTTCCCATCCATTTTTGTCAAATGACCTGCTTTGCAGGGGTTAAACTTTACCTAATGGGTTAAGGCTTGAGATGCTACAACAATCAATCTTTCATCTGGATTTAAACATCTTGGTTTTCCCTTTTTCTGTGCCCACTGCCAATTCCGACCCTTTCATTCCATGCTAGCCCGAGGGAAGTAAAGGAGGGGGCAAGGTTGAGAGTGGGCTCCAAGCCCAGACCTACAGCTGTGCCTGATTGACCGATATTTCTGTTGTTGGCCACAGAAAATGGCCACTTTTAATGGCAGAAGCAAGAACGGCCAGCTGGTGTGACAGGCCTTGGGTTTTTGCCTAGTCGTATTAAAATTCATCAGTTCCGGTCTCTTTTTCATCATATGCTTGATTTCAGGGGTAGTATTTCTAGATACAGTTTTTACTGAAGTTTCCGGCTATTAAATAAGATCTGTAGTTTTTTTTTTTAATATCCTCCTTTTTGTAGGTAGCTTTAACCTTTCATTAAAAATGACAGAGTAAAAACAGATGAGATGTTTGTTATTCTTCAGCAGAGATCTGAAGAGAGTCATGATAGAAAATCAAGAGACATACAAAATTTAACGAAATCCACCTGTGCTCAGAAAAAAATTTTTTTTCAGGAATTCTGGATCTTAAATTCATGGCACCTTTAAAGTTAAATCAAGTGTGGCATTATTGGATGTGGAATATAGATTTTCTTTTTGTCTAGGCCTTGGAAGGAAGAGCTAATATTGGCATCGTAGGTTGGTATGTTGGGGAAAGGCAAAAGTCAATAAATGGTGCCACTGGTACAGGTGCATTTTTTTTTACTGAGTTCGTTTGAAAGATACACAAAATGTAAAATCAATATATGAACTCAACATGGAACAAACACCTACAATGGATTAGCAGTATGCATAATGATGCTAAAAGGAACAAGACAAAATCTCTGAACTCCAAATGTTCGCCTATGATGTATATACAAAACATGACTTAAAAATCCAAAAGGTGATATGTAAAATTAATATGCAAACAAAAATAAAACAGGAAGCATGAACAAAACACTTTGCTAAATAGGGCTGGGAGGAGAGCTTCCCATTGGAGACACTAAGGAAAAAGCCTTTACAAGCCTTGCGCTGGTCATTCTTGGGTGGTACTTGAGCTGGGCTGGGAAGGCTCTAGAGGTGAGATGCAGATCGCTCATTTTAATTTTCAGAAATGCCACAGTTCTAGTCTTTAACTAAGTTTAATTCTGTAAAAAGCCTCGATGTGAAGTAAATCCATTTCTTTGTAAGAGCATGAAATTATGTGAAAGTTAATTTCTATTTCCCTTGGGTATATACCTCCTGCTAATAAATTATCTTGGGACTAACATGGGTGATCTTCTAACAACATAATACAGAATGATGTTAAATTTTATTGATAGATCAAAGAGACCTGGATAAAAGTCTTTATGTAGAGCTTCCTAATCATGTGTCCGTAATTTTAAATTAATGATTTTCAATTGAGACTCTCTGGGGCAGGTAGCAGGATTCTGTACCAGATACAAGTTCTGGAGTTGACAGTGACAAGTAGCTAGGGTGGAGACCACTGCTTTACATCTAGAAACAAAATACATAAAATCATCCTCTGTTTTAAAAAGCACAATCTATAGATAATATACTAGTAGTTGTTTTTATTGCAAGTATTATTAGTTGGAAAAGAGGCACGTTTTCTTCTTACAATGTGTCTGCAATTGTAAGAGCGATGTAGCTCTGAGGAACATCTGAGAGGGTCACATTCACAAATAATGTTATGCCACTTCCCATGTTTAGAAATTACAATGACCTTTCTTTTCTGGTAACACTAACAAAGACGAGTTAGAGGGAGACAATTAGGCAGCTCCAGAGACTTCTCTGGAAGGTGGGGGTGAATGAAATTTTGCTGTAGTGAATGGAGTGATGGGTGCAATTTCATTTATAGGTTTGAATGCGTGTGCTTTTCTGTACATTGTGTTTGCTCTCTGCCGCCTCTCTTAAGAGAGTCATTTGCAGTCCTTTCTTTCCCTGCAGGGGACCCCAGCAGCTGATCCTCTGGCTGAAACATCCATTCCTCCCTGCCTGGTAGAGGCTGCATCCTCCCAGACCACAGCACCGGCCTGCTGGCCATCATCGATGGCTCCAGCTCTCATCAAACTCCAGTGACACTTTCCTTCCCTTGCTTGTCAGCCTCATGGTGACAGTGGTTTCTCTCTTTTGCTAGTCCTGGATAACTCCATGACCCTCATTGGAGCCTCTGACCTGGCTCTGTAAATAGTCCTTCCTTTCTGTCCTTATTTCTCATCCCACTCCTTTGAGTCCCACCTGAGGGAGTCTTCTGCTGCCCACTAGGACCTTTTCACCAAAAGCTATTCAGATTGTTCCCTGGATGTCGCCAGCAGAGTCACAGAAGATCTGCCTCTTTAGACAACAACTGAAGAGGCTAAAAATCTACCAGTGCAGTAGATTCAGGAAGAAGAGACTGACCCAAGAAGTTATTAGGGGAAATATTCTGAAAAATTAAAGCAGAATAGGATGTAGGGGAGGTTTGACTGCAGAGAATGTGTAAGAGCATTAAAAGAATAACTATTAGGTTTACCTGGCATTCACAAGAGAACATTTTGAAAATAGATATTGTGAGCCCAATGATGAACACTTGCAATCATACCTCAACAATATAGAAGTGGATCTGAAAGGAATGATGCTGACAGCAGATCAGAGTGAGAATAAATATAGTAACTGCTAACTGCAGGCAGGGCACTGTCCTTGCTCTGGTCGTCAATGTTTCTGGCATCATTTGTGTTTCACTGGGAAGGTGGAGAAGTGCCGATGACAGCCCTGCATGTTGGGAAAAGTTTCTGTGTGCTGTCAGACTCTTTTAGTCTTGGCAGGTTACCAGAAGGCAAAATTTGACTTTGTGTTGTGTCTGGCTTCTCCAATACATGTGGATACATTCAAAGATATATACTGGGCATAGTGATATAGAGGCACAGTTTGATATAGACCCTTAGATTCTTTCTCTTGGTTTAAGATTAGGTCAACAATATTTCAACAAGTCTATTCTCAGAGTTTGGCATGATGGGCATTACGTTTACCTCTTGTGTTTAATTTCAGTATTTACAATGCACATATATGAACTAGCCCCACAGAAAAGAGATGTCATCCTCCTCCCACACATCCTGTTCTGTGGTGGAGAACTCCAACTGACCCTGAACTTGCCTACAACTCCTCTGATCGGAGAGATGAATGACTTCTTTGAACACAAAAGGAAAGTGGCAAGAGGCAGAGGTGTATGATACCATACAGATAAGGAAGTAAGGTAAGAGCTTCTCAAGAAATAAAGTTCTAGTCGAGTTCATAGCTCACAGTAAAAAAATAACACTTAGCTTTCACGACTTCTTGACATCTTTCAGTATACTTTTCACGGTTTGTATTTTTTGATCTCATGCTCTTTGAGATAGGTTGTATTATTCTCCCCTTTCTACAGAAGTCTAAATTGAGAGACCTGGAATTTAAATAACTGTTCCAGGGTCCTGCAGCTGAGAATATGCAAGGCCAGGATTAAATCCTATGCAGTATAACACCAGAGTTGGGGCAAGGTCACATCAGGTGGAAAGAATCAAACAAAATTCTATGGAAGACTCTGCATTTAAGAAAGGTCTTGGAAGACAATTAAAATGTCAGTATTTTGAGATGGTATGCATGACAGAAAAAAGTCAAGGTTCTGTTGAAAGAAAATGCCAACATCTAATAATACAACTTTTAGTCCTAATCATATCTAATTGATAGTTACTTCTTCCATTTTCTATTGTCCCTGTATGATGTAGACAAGCTCAATTCCTAAGTGATTACAAGTCTCTTGAAAAATGGAGGATGGATTGGTAATGTCACTAAACACAATTTTCGATTAGTGACAACAGAAAGCTGGCAATGCAGGTTAAAACCACAAAATGTTAAGCCTAAACTCCTGCATTTCTAGGGAGGTCTCTCAAATACCTTAGTGAGGAGGAGTGACCAGTCAGTTTGGGCTAAGCTGAAGTTCTCTTTCCACATCAATGATTCATCTTTAAAAAAAAAAGTGAAGTTACCGAATAAAAGTGAAATTGGGCTTTCAAGTGCCGCTGGCCAGTTTTGAGTCCTGCTTTGCACAGACCTCTTGCTGTGTAGGTGTTTCTTCTTCTCGGCGTGATTTCCCCTTCCAGCAGGGGATTCTAAAGCAGGTGTTCTTGGGCTGCAGCAAAGCCTTTAAGGAGAACCACAGGGAGCCCTTCTGGGCGTGAGCTGAAGGAGGAGACTTGATCAATTAACCACCCTACAGTATTTGTTGACTACTTATTCTATGAGTCTAGACCTGTGCTAAGTATCTTTACAAGCAAGTGAACTTTTAAATAGCTTAAAGGTGATTATGTCTTGTGGTTAGGATTTGTCTTCTTACACCAAGGTATTTCAGAAATGAAATTTCACTTTTTTAATCCAGCAGGTTGCCAGCATTCATGAGTGTCACCCACAGTAGAGTCTGCCCCAGCTCCCTGCACATGTGGAGACATCATCACCACTGTGCTGCAGGGAAGGGCTGTCTGGGAGAGTGATGAGTTTATCCAGAGTGCTCCACTGTGGAGAAAAAAATGCATGTAAATAAGGTGAGGGTCATGCAATAAAAGCATAATATAACTGTCTTCAGTCTGAAGATTCGGGTTAGCACTGCAGAAAGCTGTTCCAAAAGTCACCATGATTTCAGGTGGAGATGGAATAAGGGTGTGTGGCTTTTTGTTTTTTTTAAAAATCTTTTCTGCCTACATTCAGTTTATCATTTCTGAATTACCTTCTTTTAACAAAACAACTATTATCTCCTCTAAATACATGAATTCATAAACACATGCAAAATGTTTCCACCTAGCCATGAGCCAGGTTCAGGGCACTCTGCCTTGCATGACAAATGGATGCAATGAGCCTGAGGTATCCAAATGCCCTACCCACACATTTATAGGCCTAGCTTCTCCCATGTTGGTGCAGCCTCATAGCTCTTCAAAGGAAGAAATTCATTAGTAACCTTTGGATTCTGAACTAGTAACTCTCTTAAACCTTCTCCCAGAGGGACAGCAGACTTCTCTCAAGTCTTAGAGCTGAAGTGTGCCAGGGATAGGTCAAGCTGGCAATTCCCTGAGACCTGTGAGCCTCACCCACTGCTGCTGTGACTGGCAAAGGCTGATTGTGCAGGCACTGATACAGTATTAAGAGAGGAAACAGTTTTTGTGACAGAGAAGGAAAAGGGGACAGGTGGTCAGATGGAAGAAGAAGGCCCTCAGCCAGCTCTTTGAGAAAAGGTAATGCATTTGATGTACTCTAATGGTACCCCTGACTGAGGGGCCATATGGAGCCCTGGATCCTGCATAATTCTACCACCCCAGTGGAGAGTGGAGACCACCTTTTCCTGCTGAAATCATAATGTCAATTGGGTCAAGCAGTTGCTGGTGCTAATTCCTACTGTTTTACTCAGAGGGTGAAAGTTAAAAATATAAGAGGTGCCCTGGCATTCAATCCTGTTACACCTTTTGTAGTTATAGACTGGTTAAATGTTAGCGTTTTAGAGCCATCTGGGATTGTATTGTTTCAAATATGTGCATTTTTGTTTGTTTTTTGATTTTTGAGACAAGGTCTTGCTGTGTAGTCCAGGCTGGCCTTGTAGCCCAGGCTGGTCTTGAACTCAGTGATCTTCCTGACTCAGCCTCCCAAGTACTGGGATTATAGGCATACACTACCACCCCTGGCTTCAAATACATGCAGTTGAGAGATAGTCAAGTATAACCCTTTAAACTGTGCAGTCAGAAACTGATAGGAAAAAAGGCCAAAACTGGCTACAGATGTACCTGAGACTTGCCTCAGACCACATGACTCTGTGTGGCTCTGCCCTTCCTGATTTACACAGCTAAATCATTCAGTCGGGCCCCAGAAGCATTTAGGTTTGTGACCCCTGCATAGGCACAGGTGCTATGAAGTGGATTTTTAGTGAAAATATTTCTGAAAAATAGTGTGCTTCTGTGCTTTTTGAAGCAATATGCAATGAACAAAATTTTCTCTTCTGCCTTCATCGTATGCTGTAGTCATAACTCTAAATGCAGAGTTTTGTGGTGTGGACAAAGACCTGATTGAGTCTGACCCAAACGGGCCTTGGAACTTGCTCTGCAAAGGCCCCTGAACCTGATCTGCCCTTTGCTTGATTATCTGATGCTTTCTATGGCCAGAAAAAGCTAGGAAAATGGTCTTACCTCCTGGGTAGAGTAGGGTGGCTGTGCCCCCAGACAAATTAATGAGTGAATCAAGAGCTGCAGCTTTCTCCACCCTGGCGTATCACCGTCTTCTATGTCCCTCCCACAATACTGTCCTTGGATGTCCATTTCAGGAGACTGGGGAACTTCTGCCCCGTGAATCCTGAGGACCAGTGCTGTGCAGATTTCCATCGCGCTGAGTGTCATCTCTCCTTCTACTCTGCGGTTTTCTGAACATTTATGGTTTTGTTACTTGTGGTCTCTGACCCCTATGATGAAATTTTCCAATGGCTTCCTTGACACATTTTGATAGGGATGAATGCTCAGCCCTAACTCAGCCTTCGGAATGAAACCTCCCCCCATTCCTTCAGGCAGAAAGACTTTCTGTGAATATCCACAGAAGCACTTTGCTCCTTTACTAATACTTTATCCAGCATTCTGTATGGATTTGTGTTTTGTGCATGTCATCTCTTCAACCAGATTGTGAATTTCTTAAAACTAGCAATGTCTCATTCATATTTGCAGCTTCAGCATCATGCTGGGCACAGGGAGGGTTGGGTGAATTGGTACCGAATCACATTTATACTTCCTGGAAATGTAGGTGCGGATTTAAAAAATCTGTGTATCTCATTTGGTAGCGTACACGAATGTGATCTTCTCTATGGTAAGGGATCCTCAAGAGAAATAGAATCATTAGGATATATATTGGCCATAAGGATGTGTAGGGAAGGCTGGCAGGCTAGAAACTCAGGAAAGAGTTGATGATGCAGTCACAAGCCTGATCCCACAGGCAGCAGGGTGGGAACATAGGCAAGGTTTCGGTTACAGGTATCCTTAAATCAGAATTTCTTCTCTGGGAGACCTCAGCTATTGCTCGTAAACACTTTAACTGACTGGATGACTACCTTGTCCAATGGAGAATAATCTGCTTTAGTCAAAGACTATTGATGTAAATACTAGTTACACTGGGAATAATTCTATGGCAACATCTGGAGTAGTATTTGACCATGCAACTTGATCCTATAGCCTAGGTAAATGGATATGTAGTGTTAATCACCACAGGTAGATATTTAATGTGTTCAATGAAGAAATGTATCACCCACATTAGCAGATTTATGATAACTTTTATAAATTTCCCTACTTAACACCCTTAAAAGCTGTGGCATGGTTACAAACCATTACGAAGTAGGAAAAGGAGGGAACTTTAGGAAATAGTAGAAGCAAATGATGCTGGCAGTAAAAATCTCTATTAATATCATAGTAGGACTTACGGCCACCACATGTTTCTGTTCCTTTCTTCTCAACTATTCATCATTAAAATTTTTCCTTTTATTTTTATTTTTTATTTTAAAAAAGAAACAAAGCAAAAGATAGAAATGATACAGAATTTCAAAAAATAGCAGGAAATTAGCACAAATTAATATATTGTTATCTTAGAAGTAGTTGTTCAAGTGACAAGATTTAGGCATGAAAAAATGATCAAACAAGCACTGAAAGCACAAACTATTCTTTTTGATGAACTTACAGAGATTAGTAGTATAATTATCCATCTTGTATATATATACATGCACACAATTTGTAATAGCTAAATCTTGGAGACAACCCAAATGCTCAACAATCATGGAATGGATTGAAAAAGATGTGGCATTTTTGTAGAATGGAGTATTACTCAGTTATAAAGAAGGATAAACTTGAGGCTTTTATCACTAAATTTTAAAGAAATTTTGTATTATGTCTAAGCTAATGTTTCATATCAGTTGTCTTTACCATTTTTAATATCTTATCTTGATAGAAAACAAACAGTAATTTGGAAAATCCAGTCTAGAAAATTTCCCAGGACATAAAGGAAAAATATAGCAGAAGAATTTTTCCAGTTCCTGTTTCTGACACAGAGTTTATGCTTGAATGCAACATTTTGAACGCTGTGCATATTTTATGTATACATATTTTCACTCAACTCCTTTTCAGCTTTCCCTTTGACCCATAGTATGGTATCACATCCTGAGCATTTCTTTGTTTCGTAGAGCACAAGGGAATAGTTCCTTACATTTTCCCATAGAAAAATTTGGGGGTATGATGTGAATCTTCTGGAGCATACTCCTTTTGGTTTAGGATTTTCTCATGACCCCCAGTATTTTCTCTTCTATTGTTTTCTAGGTGTGTGGGGAGTCTATCCAGATGAGGCATTGCCACTAGATTGGGGGAGGAATTAGTGTGTGATCCAAGTGTCTGTCATGTTTCACTTGGGTGTAGATGACCTTCAACATTAGATCTGTGTGGATGGGGGCACAAGGAGTGTGATGGGCTCAGCCAAAGGCTGTGTGTGGGGCACTGAGGTCTCGGACTGTGTTGAAGGGTATGGACGATGTTGAAGTGTTTCTAGTGATATGGTGGATTCCAAAAAGCAATGCCCTTCCTCATGCATTGCTACCAACCAGCTCTTCCCAAGTCTCCTTTGCATGCAATATCTTCTGTAGGAGACTTTATCCCCAAGGTCTTCCACTTATCGCCTTGGACTACTTTCCATAAAAGTGCAAAGGCAGGGACTGCTGGGCTAGCAGTGTTCCAGAAGCTCTGAAGACTGATGCAGTGCAGCCGAGGGCATTGTGCCTGGTTAGTGCGTAATGGAGTTCAGTTTGTGAACAGGCATTGAGATCAAATCCTTTTCTGTCCCTTTCATGTTTCTCTGTATTGTTTGACTTCAGAGGATGGTGTTTGTGTTTATGTAAAAGTGTGTTCTCCAATCTATCCCCATTTACACTTGTAGTTAGTGGATACTTCCCCTTGATTATCAGAGTACCTGTCATGGATTATAAGAGTACCAGTGACGTTGCTCACTTTTGTCTTTTCTTCTTCAGTATTGGAAATTGAAGCCAGGGGCACTCTACTACTGAGATAGCTATATCCCCTGTCATAGTTACTTTATTTTGAGGCAGCGTTTCCCTAAGTTGCTCAGACTGCCCTCAAATTTGAGATCCTTCTGCCTCAACCTTCCAGATAACTGAGATTA
Source organism: Dasyprocta punctata (assembly GCA_004363535.1). NCBI lineage: Eukaryota > Metazoa > Chordata > Mammalia > Rodentia > Dasyproctidae > Dasyprocta > Dasyprocta punctata. Next base: position 18,273 of record RJWM01016893.1, on the reverse strand, counting down.
TAGGTGTGTTGCACCACACTTGGCAATTTTTGACCTTTTTGTGAATTTTCCTGGTTACATGTATCAAAAGGTAGGGTTGATGACTATCGATCTCAGGTACTATGCTGTGCCATTATCTTGGTACAGGAGTCCTCTGTCTCCTGCTTTGAAAAGAGGTTAGTGAAAACAGAACAAAACTCTGATTTTCTTTCTTTTTCCTCTCCAAAGGCTTTGGTTAAAATTATGTCATTTACTAGAAAATACAATATCATTTCCCTCCAGCCTCCTCTCATGTGCTGTTTGAATGTGAAGTTTTGTCCTCATTTTCAGTTTGGAGCAGCCGGTAATTCTGAATTTGTGTTAACAGTGGGTGCTGCGATGCTAAGCAGCTGACTTGGGATCAGGAGGTTGAGATGGAAACCTCTCAGTATCACAGTTAGTTCTCTTTCCCTCAGGAGAACGGAGCAGGGACCATTTCACATTTTTCTTCATGTCTCGTTTACTGGGCATCATACTGGCGTAAGCTTCTCTTTACAGATAGTCTTTTTTCCCATCTTCTGGATACTTAGCCCACACTACTCTTTATTCCTGGAGTCTCTGTGGCCCTATTCAGTCCACTTCCTCAGAGCTGTCCTGGAAACTGACTTTGATACCATCCCTCTTACCCTGGGGGAAGGACAGGGGAGGAGCCTAGAAAGAAGAACTGGAGATGTTCAGACAAAGGGAAGCTATAGAAAGAAAATGGAAAGATGGGCATTGCCTTGTACAAAAGTCTTTCCTTAGTGACAGTTTAAGCTGATACCTTAAAAAAAATCCTCCCTGCTTATAATCATGAATAAGTGATGGGTGTAAACTGCAGTGCAACAAGAGCGCCAATGAGGTTTGAGGAGTGAGACCGAAAACCATCTCGACAGGATGTCAACTGCACCATTTTTAAGTGAGCACAGCTCCAAGCAACAGCAGATATTTAACAATTAATAGTGGAGGATAAAACGTCCTCACCGCTCAGGCCAAATATGACCTGGATACTTATAAATAGAGAAGGAAACCATTTGGGGGACTTAGAAATTCTGGTCTTTGACCTACAGGTCTATAATGTATCAGCTAAACTTTTATATGATGATGCATTTGTTTGTATAATACAGAGAGAAAGGTCAGGTGGGACCATCCCTTCCAGCTGCTTAAAATGTCAAAGGCCAAGTTCTGTACTATGGAGAACAGTTATCAGAACTCCTGACCCACCCTGTCAATAGATGCTAGGCTCCTTCGATTGTTTTTTAAAGCAACATAGAGTTCACTGGCTGCGTTCTGTTATTAGCATTCCAGCCCTCTCGCTTTTATATCTACAGGTTTCGACAATCATTGCGATAGCTTTTTGGTCTCTCTAAGAAAAAGCCATTTAAATTTTTTCAAGATTTCCACAGACAGGTAGTGATTAGAATATATTGTCAGCTCCCTTAGTTTTTTTCTTTTTCTTTCTTTTTTTTTTTTTTGTCACATAGCTCACCTGCCAACTTGTTCTTGTTAATTCAGCTCTTCTAGCTCGTGCTTGTTTCTACACTTGGTTGTGGGAAGACGAGGTGACTGAGACGGGACAGAAGATAGCAGCGGTTGCTGAAGCAAGATGAAAATGAACGATATTTTCAAATCCTAAGCAGGGCAGCAGAGGCTAATAATTACATTAAAAAGGCCCTCTGTAGGTAGGTGCAAATAGGCTAGTCTAAACAAGTGCCGCTGTTTTAATATGGGCTGTTGGAGAGATGTCATTACCTGACGAGCCTGCCACCTTTCACCTCTAGCCATTGTGATCCGTTAGGTCTCACTAACGGGGAGAGCGAGGAACTTGTTTGCAGGGGATTTGTTGTCTCACGCTCAGAGGCAGCTGAGAGACTTGCCAAATGACAGGAAGACGCTTACATTCACAAGGTGTGATTGCCTAAGTGTTTGTCTGTGTCTAATTAGTTTGCCTTTGCTGGTTGGTAGCTCCACAGCCAGGCGGCAGATTGACTCTGCAGGCTGTAAGCAAAGAGGGTTGATTGGTGTTGTTATCATTTGTTTATTTAACCCTCCCTCAAACCAGGCGGTCTTCTTTTGAAAGAAGAGTATTTTCTACTGCCTCTTAAAGAGGTATTTAAGGGAAACCAAAACTAAAAAGGAAGTAAGGAAGAAAGAAAAAAAGAAGACAGTTCCCACCCGAGGCTGTTATTCTGTCCCTTTTTCTTGAGCTGGGTACCCCTAAGTCAGCTGGTCACAAATGCTCTTTGTTCAAGAGAGTGCAGGATGGTTTGCTTGGAGATGATTGACCCCATGCTCAAATCCTTCAGGCTGAGGAGAAGGTTAATTTGAGACCAATGCTGGCTTCTTCCTCTTCAATCTATAAACAAATGCAAAAGGAATTGCAGTGGCCTGGGCCCCTGCCCACTCCGCCTCCTGGAGCCAGGCACACGCCATGGGAAAATGTGACGAGAAGTTAATTTAAAGGGACGATTGGGTTAGTGTCTTGCTGGTTGCCTTCCTGATGTGTGCTGGTGAGTCTGCCACAGTAACTGCTATTGACAAACCTTCCCCGGCCCTGGATCTGTGGGCTCAGGTGCCTTTTAGATCGGACCCCAGGGACACCATGACTCCTTTGTCCCCCTCCTGCACTTGTTCTCAGAGCAGCCTCAAATGTAATGCAGAATCCAGGGGTTGTTACTTCACATGAGAATGTCCCAAGGGCACAGCAGAACATCAGTACATACCCTCATGTCTTTGGTTAGCAAGTGACAACAATACAGCAATTTTTACTTTGTTTTTATGGGTTTGCTTATTCCAATACCTGTCAGCTCCTCATGAGGATATTCTGCCTTATTAACCTAACATAGTTACCAGCACTAAGTGGTTCCTGAATAAACACATCTCACGTGAGTGATCAGGCTTGCAATATTCATTTATACTTTATGTTTAAAGCTCCGTATCTTCAAATGTTGCTGATGCCCATTAAAGAACATTGTCTGAATCTTACCCACAAGTACAGATTATAATAATAGTTAACTTTTATTTAGTGGCTACTATGTCTTAGACACTTCGATAGCTACATTATATGCACCATTTAGTTTAATCCTCATAATCACCTCCCGGGCCAGGTGCTATCATTATTTCCATTTTACAGGTGAGTAAAGTAGGTCTCCATGAGTCTAAGTGACTTGTCCATGTCATACACTTGCTTAGTGATGGGCCTAAGATTTGAACCCAGCTCTGCCTGACTTAGAAGTCTGCTTGTAGCGAGGAGTGTGCTGTGTGTGCAGAGGGTCAAGGAGCTATCACAGCAACCCAGCCATAAAGGAAGTCATGATCAATACTCAGAGAGAATCCATTGTGCACACAGTGAAGGAAATACCCACAGTTCTTATCTCTGACTAGGGTCAAACTCCTGAATGAAGTTTATAGTTACAGGAAGTGAGGACAGTTTCATAAAGTGTATTCCCAACTCTCTGTGCTCTGAGCAGAACCTGACTTTTCTGTGGAGTCTGAGACAGCTAATCAAATCAAAGGAGACGTCCAAAAAAGCCATATCATCATTGCTGCAGTGTTTATTTACTTCCTACCTACAGATTATAATTTTAAATAAACACATAGTTGGAAAAGGATCAGTATGCAAAATGCCACACCATATGGAACGAGTCCCTGCCCAAGTGACCTTGGAATGTGGAAGGCAGAGGCAGAAGCAGTGTCCATCTGAGGAATAAGAAGTGACTGTTCAAAGAGGGAAACAGAGGAGGAGGCAAAGGAGTGGCATAGCAAATGGCAGGAAGAGGAAATGCCAACTCATCCTGGGCTTCAAATCTCTTCTTATCCTGAGATTGTGCTTGTGCTCTGTAGTCGCATCCTTGCTACTCGGGAATCCACATTTTACAGCAAAGTAGTTTCCTCAGTCCTCACTTCTTGCAAGCACTGTTTGCACAAGATTAGAGGCATAAGCATAACTCAAAGGGAAAATAAGTGACAAATATGGACCCCAAGTTGGGCTAAATCTCCGTTGCCACTGGGCATAGGTGAATCTCGGTGACATGTTCCACCAGGATAAAGGGGCAGTGGGCGGTGGACAGGGAGCTCCTGCATGTCCAGTCCTCTGCTGACTGAGACTGGATCAGAGCTTGTGGCTTCCTTTATCCTCGAGGTCACTGTGCTCTTCCCAGAGGCCTGGGTCACCAGGCAAGGATAGAGGGGTGAAGTGATCCATTCACTCCTTTCAGTGATTATGCCATTTCCTTGACTCACTTGAGAGTCTTGAGATTTTAGATATGAATTCTTGCATGGTTGGATATCTAGTTCCTTCCTTTGGCACAAGGACAAGTTTGGGGAAGAGTTGTTTTAAGGATAGTATCAATTAATTTTGTATTTTTAATTTACTTTAAAAATTCATTTGAGAACATTCGTAGCATTGGTCCATGATAGATGAGCAAGGCAAAGGCAAAAACAAAGGAAAAAACTTGTCTTTTATCATAGATAGTTTGAGAAACCCTGGTGTAGAGCACTCATAGGTTTTGCAGAGTTGCAGAACGGGGAAGGTTCTGTTCTCTCCTTATGTCTATGTCTATATCAATATTATATGTCTGTACCACCTCTATATATTTTTGTCTGTATGTATTTGTTTTCCTGTACTGTTGGAATGTGTCCCGTCCCTTCTTGGCTGTCTTATTTCGTACACACACACATACACACACACACACACACACGTGCATGGGCATACACAACGCCAACATGGTGAGTGTTCACCAGGCTCATGAGTCTTAAGATTTGACTTTCACTAACAACAGATCAAAAGACTCTACGGCTATATTAACTTTTTTTTGTCTGTAATGTCTTTCTTAGGAAAAAAATCAAAGTATTTTTAAAGATTTTTGTAAAGTTGTGATAATTTTATAGGGAAAGGAATCTGCTAAGTATGCATGTAAGACTGGAAGGATGTCACAATAGATCAAGCCACCCTGGCACCTCTAAATGGATGAGTAAACCATAGGTAAACACAGTATCTGCCATAAACCAAGGAAGAAACCTAGTCTAGTATGTGCTGTTTTTCCAAGTTGAATGAAATTTGTACAGTTATTCAACAAGCATTTATTAAACTGCAAGTCTAAGATGAAATGTCAATACAAGCCCACTGTTTTCATAAATACCTCAAGACTTCATAATGATTATCTGGAAGTTTCTGTCATCTTGGGAAGATCTACCAAGTCCTTCTTCCCAATTTATACCAAAACTGGAGGGATGCGTATCTGATTCTAGAGCTGCCAAGGGATGCAGGAGTTTTAATGAGGGACTGTAGAATAATGCTCATGAACTGCCTTTGGCCCATTAATGAATGAATTGTGAATGGACTAGGGGATACAAGAGTTTTTATGAGTTAAAGTGGACTTTGGGCTAAGAATTAACCTTGAGAGGTAGTTGGAAGTGAGATCCCTGGGTAGTAGAAGTGTTTCAAGGTTTGCAATGAGAGAGTAAATTTTTCTGCCTATCTTTAGTAAGGGCTTTGCATTTGCTTTCTGTTGCTATGATGAAATGCCTGAGAAAATCAACTTAAAGGAGCAAGGATTTATTTTGGCTCATGATTCAGAGGTTTCAGTCCATGGTTATTTAATCCTGTTTCTTTGGGCCTATGGCAGGAGCACACAGCAGAGTTGAGTTTACCTTAAGGAACCTGGGAGGGAGAGAGAGAGACAGAGAGACAGAGAGAGAGAGACAGAGAGAGACAGAGAGGAAGGGCCTGGAGTTCCAACATCTTCAAGGACACACTCCCAATGACCTAACTTCCTCCACCAGGAGTCACCTCTTAAAGATTCCATCACCTCCTAGTAGCACCACAGAGTAAAGACCAACCTTTCCGCATGTGCACCTTTGAAGACATTTAAAATCTAAATCACAGCACTTATTTTTTTCCAGATACAGATCTAAGTGTTTTACACACATTCGCTCATGTAATTCTCACTTCCTACCAACCCCAGGAAGTAGACACTATCATTATGCTTATTTAATGAAAGGAGTGGAGTCCTGGAGAGGTCACACAGCTAAAGAATGATGGAGCAGGACACAAGCTTAGGCTGTCAGACTCCAAGGACCAGTACTTCTCAGACTTTAGCACATATGAGAATCACATGGAGAACTTGGTAAAAAAATAGCTTCCTGGATTCTATCCCCAAGAGTCTGCCCATCAGTACAGTGGGATCTAGTGTTCAGCATTTAAATTATCTCCCTGGGAATGCCAGTGTGCTGGTCCTTGGATCGCACTTGGGATTATTGCCAGGTCCACATTCTTAACTGTATCTGAGGCTTTCTTTAACATTTACTTTCCTATCTCCCTGCTAGTACTGTTCTAGCAGAAATGGCGACAGCCTTGATGCAATAGTTTGAAGATTTGTATCCCCTCAAGCTTTATATGTTAATGTGGTGATACTAGGAGGTGAAGATCTTTGGGAGATAATTAGTGTCTGAGAGTAGAACACTCATGAATGGGATTAGTTCCCTCACAAGAAATCCCCCAAAAGTTCTCTTGCCTTCATCCTATACTATGAAGACACAAGAAGTCAGTAGTTTGCAACTTAGAAGAATCCAACCATATTAGCACCCTGATCTCAAATGTCCAGCCTTCAGAACTGTGAAAAATAATTTTCTGTTATTTATGAACCCCTCAGCCTCTAGTATTTTGTTATAGTCTGACCTGACTAAAATATCTGCTTCTTTTGCATCTGAAAATATAAGTTTCATTGTGGCTGCTTCTCTTGTTAATTCAGTGGTTTAAACTTTTGCAATTTGTGTTGCAAAGAAGATGAGGTCTCAGTAAAGTAGAATTTACTGTTTTGTGTTCTAAGTTACAGCTCTAAGAACACTTCATTACCTACCTATTTTTATCCAAAATGCAAAACAGAATAGCTAAGAAAGACCTGCGTTCATGTGGGAGCTGATGTCTCAGGAACTGTACCCTGCTTTCCAGTCTGCCCAGTGAGTATGGGCACCACATATGACTAAAAACTCGGGTATGGACACTGATTATTAACCTTGTAAAAATTTTGTGAATGACTCATGCATATGGCTTAAATAATGCTTTGAGTTCCTCACCACTGGAAAGTTTATGGACCACCAGGGGTTACATTTCAAGGTTCAATTTCCTTTCACTTTTTCTCTTGGGATAATCAGGTTGAATTGACTTCCTATAGCTTGTCTCCAAGTCTTTCCCACCCAGAAGCCTGCAGAGGATTTGGAAAGCATTTCCTCCCCCAAAGAAATGAGATCAACAGGCCTGGCTGGCGGAGATGAAGCTAGAACTGACTCAGCATAGCTTGCTTGTTTGGGTATTAAATCCCTCTCTGCTCAGCCAGGGTGAGAGTGCTGACCTCCCCTCCTGGATGTGCTATGAGGATGATAAATAATCACAGAGCACCTGGAAGACACCAAGCACTGCCCAAGAGTGCAATAATGAACCTACATCATCCACTGGAGTTGTCCCCATGTCAGATTCTACCTTAAAGAAAGGTACAATAAATCATGCCCATGGACGGAGTAAGGAGTTTGTGTTTCTCCAGCCTTCCCTTCTAGTATGTCTGGATGAAGTCTTTGCACAGAGAAGGATGGTGCTTTCTTCTTTAAAACATCAAACACACACAGTAACCTGAAAGAATAATTCCCATTTAATGTACAAAAAGTCTAATTCAAGTTCAAGGATATTTTTTGTCTAGCCTATAGATTTTATTACAATAAACACTTCCAGGAGAGGATGCACATCTGCTTCTTGGGTACTGAGGAAGGGAAAAAAGCAAGTATAAAAACTCAAACATGGGCTGCAATGATGTGCACCGCAATTTGGTTAATTTCCTTGATACAATTATTACTTAAAAACATTACTAAGCATCTGTTACCAGCCTAGTACTGAACTAGGTTGTGAAAACTGAGGAATGAATACAGCACAGTCCTGAGTCCTGAAGTACTTTTGGTTAAATGGGACAGAGAGGCTACGTACAAAGTAAAAAAGCAGAAACCAATAACCAGTGTGGAGAGGTGTGCTACTCCCAAGACCAGGTGTGTGTGGGAGACTCCTTTCAACTGGGGACTTGTGGCTGAGTATTTGGATGCTGAGATGCAAATTATCCTTCCTGGATCTTGAATCAGAAAATAGAGTATTCTAGGCCTGCAGTGAATTCCTAATGTGACCCTGGTACACGGAGATGCAAAATTTCCTAACTTCATGCAGATGTGGCTTTCCAGTAGCTGAATAAAGTGCTGGGCACATGTTCTGAGTGCTGGAGATGGGTTCCAACATAAGTGCTGAGTATTTAGAAAACATTTATTGTTAGCAAGGCCTTTTTAAATGTGTGGGATCCCGCTGAAGGCTTAGAAGGCCAAAAGAGTGGAGAAGAAGATAGAAAAAAGAAGGAAAGGATTGAGTGGTATTGGGAGTAAAAAGCCTGGAAAGGCAGACATGAGCTATGTAATTTGAGGAATCAGGTAGCCATGCAGCCATTATGAACTGCTTGAGGTCACCATGAATGGAAACAGCTCCATGCTAAATAGCATGGCCATCTGTTTAGGGAGATGAGAGAAGGCCCTCCCCTCCTCACACGCAGTGCAGGGTACTGGTCAGGTTATATCACAGCCTTTTGATATATACTACTGTTTCTCAAGGTACAATACTGAGACCCCAACTCATACAATACCCACATTAACTGATCATCAGATACCTGATGCAAATTCCTAGACCCATTCATTCTAAATCCACAGAGGTTAAAATTAATTGGGGGGGACAGCGGCCTTTGAATTTGTATTTTAATGAGCCCAAGGTGATTCTGAAATTTATTAAACATTTAAGAGCTATTGTGTTATCTCTTTTGAGATAACTTCTGTGGTTCCTTGCCATGATTTGTACCAAATCGCCCTGTATGCATCAGATGAGACAATGTATAAAAAAATATTTTTTATGCACAAAGTACAATACAAATATTAGGTAACTGCCATGAGCTATTTATATAATTTTGTAACTGGATTTTGAGATGTTAGCCCTCCAAGGCAAAAAGATCCTTATAAATACCAAAATATCACTGGGCCTATAGTAACGTAATTGTTCTAACTTGAATATCTTTAAAGATGAGTTCAGTGGACTCATTAGGAAATTCTTTCCATCACATTCATTGCTCTTTTTACAAGTAAAAGCACTCCCATACGTTTTGCTAAGAATATTCATTCCTTTTCTAATTTCCTGCAGGTGCAGCTGCATTGTGGGAAGAAGTTGGCCTATCAGGTCAGACCAACCTGGATTTATGTCTTAGCTCTGCCCCTTTTGAACTACAGAACTTGGATATGGGGTTTTTCTCTCTGTTTTAGTTTTCTAATTTATAAAATGGGAACTTCATTGCCTACTTTCTAAGGCTGTAGAGAAAAGCAAGAATTCAGCTGACGGTGTCTGACACAGTGACTTTACAAATGGTCATTGTGACCAGTCCTTTAAATTATATCTTTCTCCTATTCTTTCATAATGTAGTCAAAGCTCCACCATGCAAACCTCCTTAATCTCAGTTTCACTGATTTGCCACATGAAATGACTGTGGTGAAACAAATTGTAATTACAATGGAAAATCACTCTGAGCATTAGCACTGAGACTGTTGCCTGTTCCTGTGCTGTTTTACTCGTAGACTAATGGACGATACATCCTCAGGTGACCAAGTTGAATGCCTGGACTATGGTTACTGATCTTGCAGTGTCTAACTTAAGCAAAAAACAGGGACTGCTGAAGCCAAAGGAAATTATTTCTTAACTATTTCCCCCTCTTCCTTTCATTTTGTGATTTATTATTGTTCAGTTGAAAATGTGAATAGCAGTCATGTATCACACACACACATTCTTAGTCAGGTAATTTATATTATTCACTCTTTATAGGAGGAGTTTATAAAATTTCACCAGTTTATGAGAATTGTTACAAAATCTAGGGAATTAACAGGAAAAGTGAAGGTGACTTCTCCTATTGAGTACTGGAAAAAATACCAGTTAAAGTGTACTTTTGGGTAAAATGAGTAATAAAAGTTGCCAAATCTAAAATTGGTCGACTGAAATTTATTCTTGATTTTACAATAAATCTTAATCAAAAGGTTAGAGCTGTGAGGGCTTTCATGACAAAATATGTATATATTTAAGCTTCATTGGTTGCAGAATTACATCAGATCTAACTGATGTAAATGTAAATTTATTCAGTGGAAAAAAAACCTCACTACAATAATGCATTCATTTGCATGTGCAATGCCAGTTCAATCTTTCTCAGAGTCTTTCTTTCTTTCTTTTATTTTTTTCATTTTAACTCTCTCCTTCCAAATGGTGTCATTCAGGATAAAAATCAATAGTAGCAAAAACAGTCTAATTGAGATTTTAAGCTACATAAAAGATATAAAGATATAATTCTAAGCATTGACTTAAGATCCCATAAAGATGTCAATTTCCATTTGTATATCTGATAGGAGCACACTTTGATTATGGCGACACTCACGTCCTTTTTCTTTGATGAATGGAAGGATGGGCTTTTCAATGTTATCACATTTCCAGTTTTATTCTAATCACAGTGGTTGCTTTGAGGTTTGCCTCATCTCCTTTTGCTCCTATCCATTCCATTTATCAGAAAAGCAAAAGTAATGATTCTGAAAAAAAAAAAAGATCGAACCCTTTGATATTTAGTTGCACAGTGAATCAGAAACTGGTACCCCAAATCGCACCACAGATGTGGTTCCAGGCATAGAATGAGGGTCATCTGGGTGTCTGCATGTGCTGCTGAGTTCTTTGGGGGAGGGCAATTTGTGGTGAATTGTGTGACTGTTGTCTTTTGTCAGAGTATGGAAGTGACATGGCAGGGGCTTAAGCTTGAGTTAGGATGGGAATTCTGGCAGGGTCTTGATAGCAATGAGTCCTACACTGCCCTGGGTCTGACTATGTTTCTTGATCTATCCTCACTATAGAATCAGATCTTTGGAGATTAGACTAGGGTATTCCTGCAGGATAAGGTCTACTGCTGTCAGGTCATAGTGGTTCTGCGTGAGATAGAGCCATACACTCATTTCTTCTACTATCCTATTTTGAAGCCTTTGGTTTCAGGTACCTGCTGCCTCTCTGGATTCTGGAATCTTTGGACCATCCCCTGTCTGGTTGATGCAGCTGTTGGACAGAGCGAATCCTCAATCCTTTAGACACAAAGACCTTGAGACCACAGGTTGCGTGCAGTTGATTAAATTCATTCTGTCTGTGACTGGACTTCTGGGAAAGCCAATGTGTTAGCAAAGCCCTAAGGACATTTGCAAAAGAAGAAATTAACTTACCCGTGATTCATGTATGTCCTGAGTTTGATTCAACAAATTGAAGTAAAAACTGCCCCTACACAGTCAAAAAATGAATTTCTTTATTCTAGGATGGGTTTTAGAAGTCAAAACTTTCTGACTTAAGCACACTTTACATGTTTTATACCTACAATTATTTCATTATTGTGGACCCTGATTTGTGTTGTTTCTCTTTCATTATTACTCAGAAGTTTACTTAGTAAAAGATGATACATTTAGTGCTTCTGTTTTTGTGCCTTCACATCACTTATGCATCTATCGTAACATGTCTTACACTATGTGAAAATTCTTTTGGCTTACTAGTCCCTTGCAGTAGATTGTGCTCTTCCCAAAATGAAGGTGTATCCCATTTTCTGGAGAATGTTTCTAGATTTTGTCAATACCTAGAATTAATAAGACTTATCAATACTGATAAGTGAAACAAAGAAAGAATGAGTGAATGATTGAATAAATGGAGTGTTGTAATAAATACTAGCATTTTCAACTGCTAGGCATTAAGGGTGGGGTATGGTGCCTCAGAGGACTTTTCTTTTGGGGCATGCTCCAGAAGTTACAAACACAAGGTAAAACAAATTTCATACCTACTCTTCAAATGCAGGGCATCCATGGAAAGAGGGATAGTACTCCCCAATAAAGTTACCTACTGGCTCTTTAATCAGAGTGGGTAACACTGACTGATTACAGAGCCAGTTCTAGATCCATATTGCCAGTCACTGCTTAGAGAACTAGAGCAGACAACTAGAAGGAAGGCTGGGCACAATACTCAAAGGGTCAGCAAGCAGGGATAGGCTGCAGCGATAGCAGTAGGGAGGGTACTAGACGGGAGGGTGTAAATGACTGGCTTTGACCTAGCATTAAAAGTATGCTCAGAAGCAGTGCAACCATGTCCCTGTGGATATAAATTACCTTTCTCTACCACGGTGTTACGGTTTGTGTCTGGATGTTCCCCCAAAGCCTTATGCAGTCATGGGGTGGTACTTTTGGGAGGTGGCTGAATCTAGAATTTGTGATTGAGTCATTGTCTAGTGCTGGAATTATGGGTGTGAGTGCTATATTCGCCCTAGAGTGCATAGCTTACATACAATATAAGGGACAGAAAGAGTCTTCTCTGGTTCTCCTCCCTTTTTTGCTCTTGTTGCTATTGCTGTCTTCTGTGACTGTGAACTTTTGCCCTCTGCCATGCCACCCTGCCTTGAAGTCAGCTGATTATGGACTGAAACCTCCACAAACTATGAGCTAAATAAACCTTTCCTTCCTTCATTTTGGGCACTGGATATTTTGTTTCAGCAATGAGAGAAAAGTAACCAAGACACATGTCATTGCCCATGAGTGAAATGTGTCCCCCAAAATGTTAAATGAGCAACTATGTTGCTAGGAAGATGCTAGAAGGAAATGATTTAGAAGCTGGGGAGAGGAAATTTCCTCTCTTTGGGCTGTGGAAGACACAGGCAAAGCATTCACTCTCTTCCACAGACAAAACCTGTCTATCTACCCACCATTTTGGATTTGTGTGCCCTTCAAGTGTAATGCCAGCTGCCTGGGATGGCTGGCAGCCCTACAATGAGCATCAGTGGTATTTCTTCATTCCTAAAACAGCTTACATTATAAAGCAATTTAACAATAGCTAAGACAAAATAAGCAAATAAAAGAAATGCTTCTATGGAAGATGTTCACATTAGTACTTGCTTGCTAACTGATGAATTGAGCTGCCTGTTCCAGGTCCCTTTTCCCAGAGGAACTGACAAATTTGGCAAAGTAAGCTGTGTCCGGGGAATTTGGTAATGAACCAGGAAAATGAATGCGCTAGGGAATTCGAGGCAAGCCTAGTCCTACTTTATGCAGCTGCAAAATTGACAAGGTGCTCAGGCATCAGAAACGGAGCACATTACAGCACTTGTCCTTCAGTGTATCCTCTCTCCTTATTTACATATTTCCCATAAAAGGTACATCTTCAAGTTCAGCTCCTAAAAGCGTACATGCTAATTTTTCTACAGATCTATTATGTATGAATGAGAAGAGACTATTCTCTTCTTGGTATGTGGAGGATTTGTGCGTGTAACCCCCCATTAGTGTTAATGGCAGATCTATGCATAATTTCCCTAGCTCCCAGAATCCAGGGCGCCTAACTAAGCCACATGCAATTACTTACACATACAGTGACAGGGAGCGGATTCCAGGGCTAACAAAACCCAGTTCTGGGGCTAGATTTCAAGTTCTCACATATTAGTGATCTGTGTTAAAAAAAAAAAAAGAGTACAAAGAATATGAGTAGAAGAGATTTGCTTATCTTAAAACCTCTATAAACATTTCATGTCTCTCTAACTGACAAGACTGTGAATGGCGACTGTCAGGGGATATAAAGTTCTGGAGGGTGCCTGGCTCAGAAAAGGGACTTCCTACATCGGTGTTGTTGTTGTTCTTTGAGTGATTGAATGTATGAATGAATGATGAATAAAGAAAGCTTTATTAATGATTAATTCATTTGGTGATTCTTCAGTTTGAGCTCAGATTTGCCCTTGGTATCCCAACATTTGAGATGGGAAACATTAGCTACTTCTATGTCACATATGTGTCTCAGAGGGCAAGAACTTTACTGCTACAGCTAGTCCTCACAGCAATCATATTATCACAGCTGAGAGATGAGTAAGCTAACACTTAGACAGCGTAAGTTACTTGTCTCAGGTCTCACAACCAGTACAAAAGAATTTGAACTTGGATCTTTTAAGTGTAAGGCTTATGTTCTTTTTTAAACAGTAGGTCTCTGGTTCTATTATATAGTTCATTCCCTCCTTCTTGACACACCCTCTAAAAAGACGAGCAACCTACTCCCATACTGACATCTGTCTAAATATAGTTTACTAGGTAAAGATGCTTCCCTGCATTCACACCTTATTTTAAGGTCACATAACAGATTATGCAGGTCTTGATGGCATCGAGCCCCACAGATCTGGATCCCCCAACTTATTCCTTTGTTCTCTAAATGGCACAAATGGCTTTTATGTTGGAAAAACAAAAAAATTCATTGTGAATGCAGTAAAGTGCCATCATTTTTTATCCTTACATGTAAGTTAGTGTGACCTCTGACACACCAGAAATGTACTTCCTTTATCCTTTGGCATGCACATTTAGTTCCACAGACACAGATTAATCAAATGTATCCATGATACGATTGTCACCCTAAGTTTTTGTTTGCCCAAAATTGATGTGTACTTCATAACTTCAAGAGCGAAGGGCTTTTCGATGCAATTTAAAAATTATCTATGCTTTCAGAGCTTATCATTTCCACAGTCCTTGTGCTATGAAACAATTTCATAATAAATATTAATTAGGACAATTAGCAAATATTAAAATATGACTTATTCTCATTGCCACATTATAACCTGGCAATTTCATGCCCTCTGGGAAGTGACCTAGAGCGGTGAGAGCCATGGCCAGGGAACAAGTCCTGCAGCGCTATGACAAGTCATGGTGGTTGTATTTCCCAGGGTTCAAATATCCCCAAATCTTGCTGTTTTGCTACTGAATTTCATTTCATATATCACAGAAGCTCAAACGTGAGTCAGATTCAAATGAAATACTTTAAAACTGTTGGTAAATCATGAAGCATCAAAACAGAAGCACATATTTATTTATATCTTAGTTTACTAAAAAGATGTACTACATAGAGTAATGCAATACATTATTTTGAGAGGGATAGGAATGGAATTTTTTTGTACATATGAAAGCCCAGTGAAGCATGGGTCTCTGGAAATGATTTTTTTTCTCAAGAAACTTTCTTTTGATGCTCATTTGTAATGTATGCGAAGAATCTTATGTAACGCCACAGACTTAAAACAATACAAAATTTAAAATTTGTATTTCTACTTCCCTTACCTTGTTTCCATTTCCGCCCATGTGGAATTGTTCTGGATGCCCTGGTGGTGACAAAGAAGGGTGCACTGTAGGTTAAGGAATGCCTGCAAAAATTGTCAGACTTCTCAGAGATTTGCCCAAATCAACAGCTGGCAAGCACCAGAGCCGTGGCCCATCCAATTCAGTCCATCGGGCAGGAGAATTGGTGGCAGTCTTAACCCTCATGGTTATATGATTGAATGATTAATAAGTAGAGACATTTTATGCAAAGCAATTCAATGTGGTAAAGTAATCACTTCAGTAAGATTTAGATTTTATTTGACAGTATAGGAAGAATAAAAGACAGGCAGAAAGCAAGAGAGATAATGTTTTAGTGAGACAAAATCTGGACACACACAACTTAAAGGAGGAGACATTTATTTTGGCTTACAGTTTTTGGAGGATTCAGTCTGTAGTTGGCTAACTCTAAGGCACAAATTGCATGGCGGAAAGGCCTGGGCAAAGGAAAACTGCTTAATTTGTGGGGGCCAGGAAACAGAGGGAAAAGGGAAGGGCCTGAGAGGGAAATATAATCTTCAAGGTCATGTATCAGTGACCCACCTCTTCTGAACAGGCCCCACTTCCTAACAAGACCCTAACCCCTGGATTTACCAGTAGATTAATCTACTGGTGAATTCACTGCTTCCATGATCCAATCACCTTCCAAAAGCCCCACCTCTGAACATACAAGGCCTTTAACATCCTAAATCTAAACCATAACAGAAATGGCAGTAGAAAAGAGGGAGAGGAGAGAAGGAGGAGGGAAGGGAGAGAGAGAAAGAGAGGGAGAGAGAGAATCAGTTTACTAATGTACATGGAGATTAGTGTTAGTTAACCTACTATGAAGGAAAGACTATCACTTGATGTTGTCTGATTCATAAAAAAGGGTGGTTTATTCATCACAAAAATCAGAACTGCTGTGGGTAGAAAAAGGAAAGAATATGTACACTAGAATGTGGGGTCTCTGTCTGCCAAAGGTTGTCAGACAGTAGAGAATGCTTCTCAGAGTGTCTGACATCATGAGCCGTCAGCATATATAAATGGGTGGAGATAAAAGTTTGTGTGGAGATGGCTGACTCAGTATGCTTTTGGAAGCATATTGTGAAAAACAAGGATACAGTTTGCATATCACCATATATAAAGGGTACGGAGGCACATGTTAGGGTTTTCTGTTTGCTATCTTTGTATTTCTACACCCACATGTTTAGAAACTTCTTACTGAATTATAGGATGAGTAAGGTTATACTCTAGCTACAATGCATTGTGTGCTGAATGGGTTGGGAAGGAACCTGACCAGAAGTTATATGTAGCGAAAGTAGGGAAGAATCTATCAAAGTATAATAAAGTGAAGATTGCCTTTTGTTTAACTGCAAGATCTGTAACCTTAATGAGTTTCTGTTTACTTCTTTTGTCACTGATATAGAAGTGTTAAATTCTCCAACTATAATCATAGATCTATTTCTGCTTTCAGTCTCTCAGTTTTTGCTTCATGTATTTTAAAGCTTGGTTATTAGCTGCTTGCATGTTTGGGATTGTTTTTGTTCTTTTGACCCTTTTACCATTATAAAATGTGCTTTTTTATTACTTTACTATGTTTGATACTAACATAGTTACCCATCTTTTTTTCTTCTCTCACCCCCACCTTTTCTAGTATTTATATGATGTATTTTTAAAAGATATATCTCTTTAACCTATCTGTGTCTTTATATGGAAAGAAGGTATCTTGTGTGTATTTGGGTCTTATTTTTTAATCCACTCTGACACTCTATGCTCTTTTTTTTCATACTAAAGATTGAACCCAGGGCCTCTGCACTAGCTACATGTCCAGTTATTGATTGATTGACTGATTTCTGAGATAAGATCTCTCTAAATCACTAAGTTGCCCAGGTTGGGCTCAATTGCACCATCTTCCTGCCTCAGCTTCCCAGAGTGCTGGGGTTACAGGTTACAGTCTATCTTTTAGATTATTTTGACCTTTGATTTATTTAATTTCTCATCTGTTGTAAACACCATAGTATATTATTATTATCTTTCTTTTAAAGCGTGAATTTTCCTCTAAGGATTTAAAAGTAAGAAACATATCTTTTATAATTACCTATATGCATGTTCTTTTAAACCTCTCTTCTTTACTTATATTCTGAAAAAACAAATACAATATTTATTATGCTGCTGATCTTCTAATAATGATTTTTCCCAGATCCTATATGTCTGAAAAAGTCTTTATTTTGCTTTCATTTTAAAAGTTATTTTGGCTGGGTATACAATTCTACACTGACAATTTTTTCTTTCAGTATTTTAAAGATACCAATTTATCATCTTAAAGAATTTCTGACAAGAAGTCTAATGTTATATTGATTCTTTTTTCTATGATTTTAATGTATTTATATTTTTCTCTGGATGCTTGTAAGATTTTTTCTCTGTCACTGGTTTTGGGCAATATGATTATGCTGTGAGTTAATGTGTTTTTACTTGTGATTATTCACCTTGAAGTTGCTTGAGATTCTTGTACCTGTGAGTTTACAATATTATTGAATTTGTAAACATTTTAATCGTTACACATAAATTTTTTTTGTCTACTCCTATTGTTGTCCTGATGCTCCAATTACCTGTGCATTATTAGACTACTTGGTATTTTTCCACAGGCTATTTGTGCTCTGTTCATTTTTAAAGTCTTTGTATCTTTAATTTTGGTTAGTTTCTGTTGCTATGTTTTCAAGTTTACTGTTTTCTTTTTTCTTTCACACTGTCAGGTCTGCTAAGACTCCCACTGAGTGCATTTTCTTTAGACATTTTAGTTTTTATTGCCTGAAGTACCCTGTTAAACAATTCATCATCTATGTGTCTTCTCATCACACCCATATTTTCCTCCACAGTTTTGAACCTATGTAGTATATTTATAATGATGCTTTCAAAGTCACTGGAATGCTTGTTTGTAAAGTGGGGGGTAAACCTAATAATGAGCATAAGACTCTAAGATGGTCAGCTAAAAGAAAGTTACCTTGAAGATGAATACCAAGAGTCCTTAAATTACAGGTCTCATGCAAGTGGTTCACATTCTCC
>RJWM01016892.1:0-44381 GCA_004363535.1 Dasyprocta punctata | reverse complement strand
GGGAGGGCCTAAAGTTGTGCAGTCTTGTATGACGAAGTCTTGAATGCTACATATTATCATTTTTTGCCTTGCTCTGTTACAAGAACAAGATAGACCCCACATTTTGATCGGTGGATTGTCAGAAACTTGCCGACATGTTTTAAAACCGCCGTTCTGTCACATTGCAAGTGTTTTGGATCCATTTTTCCTTATATTCTTTTGCTTATTGAATAAATCATTCAGCCTCTTAGGTACCTTGAAGTATTATGTACTAGGTATTTACTGGTGAACAAAACAAATTCATTTGATGCTCTCATGGATATAAATTCAAATAAAGAAGCCAGGTGTGGTGGCACACACCTTTAAGCCCAGCACTCAGGTGGCTGAGGTAGGAGGAGCATTGTGAGTTCGAGGCCCGCTTGGGCTACAAGGCAAACGCAAGGCCGGTCTGAACTGTATAGTGCGACCCTGCCTCAAAAAAGTAGGACCGAGAGTTTGGCTCAATGGCTTAAGCACCTGTCTGGCAGGCGCAAAGTTGTGAGTTTGATCCCTGGTGCCGAAAAAAAAAAAAAAATGAGTATTTCTGAACACGTGCTACAGAAAAGATCCTTTTCTGTGTACTTCGAATGATATTCCCGCGGGCACATGTCTCCCACCCAACATCGGTAACAGAAAACACACAGTAACAACTGTGGGCACACAGATTATGCAGGAGTCTGGGGATGAAGGGTAGATAAGGGAGATCAGAGATGCGAAAGTACTGGAGCTAGATGATTCAGGAAGGCTTCATGCAATATGTAACATTACAACTGTTATCTGAAGAGTGTGACTGTGCTCTTCCAAATACGATAAAAAAATTCTTGACAGTTACAAATTGTTTACAGTCCAGCAAAAAGTTTTATATAATGTATTCCACTTAATTTCTCTAGCAATAACATAATTTTACATGTTATTTTATTTTTAGCAGTATTTAATGTGTTTTGTAATTATGTATATATAAAATTACATACATATTATATTTTATATCTATATGATGGAGATAATGAAATTGAGTTACAAGTCTGAAATTATTTTCTCGAGATTACAGAGTTAGTAAGTTAAATGAGATCCAAAGGAGAGTAGTCAGAATTGACTTAATATTATGTGGGTTAATGCTACACCATAAAATACCTTGAAGATCAACCCAGAAGCGATAGACATTATTTGACAATGAAAGTAGGTTTATTGACAGCAGAGAAGCATAAATAGGCCTGGACATGGGTAGAAGTATCCAGCAATCTGTGTCGAAAGTAGATTAGAATCAGAATTCTCAGAGACACAGAATTGTGTTGTAATAGTAATTCATGTCAGAGGTAATGAACAACTGATGCGGCTTTTTTCATGAAGATAGGGAAGAAAGGTGGATTTGGAAATATTGTGGGGGTGGAATTGACTATATTTGGGCAGAATGTCAAAGTTGAAGATAAAATTTTAAACCTAAATGCCTATGACATTGACATTGATATTGGAGAAATTTATAGCACTGCAACCAAAAAAACGGGGAAAAAGGAGAAAATAAGTGAGTTATATACATACACACACATATGTGTATGTGCAAAAAGGTATTTAGTGGGATCATTTTTATATATTGAATTTTTTAAATTTGTAGGGAAATGAAAAATCAAGTAAGGGTGTCCCAGTATGTTGGGAGTAAAATGGGACCATGCATGAAAAGGAAATCTCAGCATAGAGACAAAATATATTTCTCATTGCATTGTAGCAAAGTAGGGCATATGAGGCCTTATTTGTGATGCTGAGGAGAACAGCCTCAGATCTGTGTGTTTTGAGCAGAAGAAAATATGAGAATATTATGTATAAAGTCATGACTTAAATTTACAGATTTATCTCTCGATTTAAAGACACTATCATGTTCTGAGAAAAATGGGGAGTCAAGATTTATATTTATATTCTAGGTCTGTTTTATTTTAACTAAATTAATATAGAAAAATTACCTAAACACTGAGTCTTGTTTTCATTGTCTATAAGATGAAATTATTCATACCTCCTGTGTCAGAATGAGAGAAATAAATAAAAAATGCCAGTCCAGAATAAATGCTCAATAAATTATAATTTTAATGATTATATTGTGACTGTCAGTATATTGTAAATATCTTTATTATGATCTTATTTACTGGTGAACAAAACTGATCTTATTCCAGACACTAGGAGTTTGAAGATCCAATCTATGTAAGGGATTATGGAATTAAGTTCATTCCCTTGAAGAACTCTGACATTTGCTAACACAGAAAAACCTACAAGCTGTCACTATTTGATGACTGAAAACCAAAAACAGTAATACCAAGAAATTTAGGAGGAATACAGTTTGGTACTATATCTTGTCACTACTGCTGCTTTAGTACCATTGCTTAATAATTATTTCCATTTTGCCTTTCCTTATTTATGCGTGTGTATGCATGTGTGTATGTGTGTGTGTTTAATTGTGTGTGTGTGTGTGTGTGTGTGTGTATGCAAGTGTGTGTATTCAGGGGTTATACGGTAAAAACAGCAAGAAAATCAGATTTTCAAACCAATTTCACTACTGCATATCCTGGTTCTTCTACTTAATAGCTGCATGCCTTTTCCTGTGAACTTTGCCATTTGTTAAATAAAGTAAAAACACACCCATAGAGTTACCATGAATTATGATATAAAGTATGAGATAGTCCTTTATAAATTATAAATTATAGGTCACATATGTGTTTAATTGTAAAAATAATTTACTTTATGCCTTCATCACAAATATGATTTTACTTCAAGTACCCAGGTCCGTGTAAGGTACCATAATTATTTAGCAATAATTAATAAAGTGGTGTGGGAGGAAACAATACCACTTCTTTTCTAGTCTTAATTTATAAGTTGATGTCCTCTTCTTCTCCTCCTTCTCCTCCTCCTCTTTCTCCTCCTCCTCCTTCTTTCAGCTTCTACCTACTAAGATAAAAGGACCAAGCATATTTTATGTACTCATTTTACAAGGATAAAAACACATGACTCATGTGCTGAAGTTTGGTTTTGCTTGTGGAAGTCACCCAAGGCAGGCAAAGTAATGGTAATAAAAGTTGCTCTTTGAGGCAAAGACTGAAAGAACTAAACGGCAACTGTTGCCGGGCGTGGTAACGCAGGCCTTTAATCCCAGCACTAGGGAGGCTGAGGTAGGCGGAGCATTGTGAGTTCGAGGCTTGCGTGGGCTACAACGGGAGCGCAAGGCCTGCCTGAGCTACATAGGGTGACCCTGCTTCAAAAAACTAGGGCCGGGAGTTTGGCTCAGTGGCTTAAGCGCCTGTCTGGCAGTTGCAAAATTGTGAGTTCAATCCCTGGTGCCGCCAAAAAAAAAAAAAAGAAGAAAGAAAGAAAGAAAAATAAATAAATAAAATAAATGGCCACTGTTCATCTGTGCTTTATGTTTACAATGAAGCTGGAAAAGATTCACAAAATGCTGCCTATACTTGTTCTCATCAGGGAACAGGTAACTAACTATAAACTTTAATGTGGAAGTATCTTGAAAAACTCAGATTCAAAATTTAATTCAGTTTGATCACTAAGATTAGTAGACCCACTAGTGTGAACTCAAACACATCTAACATCAGTTCAGACCTCCCCTTTCTTTCCCTTCTTTTGTAATCTTTGCATGTATAATGTTAGGGAGCTCTATCAAGTTCACAACTGAGGGGCTTCTGATCAGGGTCATAACTTAGTGCCACTTGCCATTCTCCCTATATTGTTTTCTCATTTTCAAGTTCAGATTCCTCTTAATGTCAGTGTAAGCAATGGTATGCGAGACACAAGATGCTCATAGATAGACAGCCTAGATACACACACACACACACACACCATTAAAAAAACCTCTTTATATTCAGAGATATTCAAAGATTATAGTGTTATTAGAAAGTAGGAAAATGTTCTATATTGATTGTTTAAAGGCATTCCCTATATCATCCAATATTTTACCATGTGTCAACTTTTAAAGATGTTTACCAGTGACACCATTTAATTTAAGTAATCACATATTTAAAAACTAGTTTAAGATTTACAGTCAAATCATTATGAGAAGTAAATCAATTGCCCTTTTTTATTTATATCTTAATTTTAACCTGAACTCAATTAATTTAAAGATACTGAATATCTAGGCTTTTAGACATAGAATGGAAGTAAATCGGTGGCTCAAATTTTAAAGTAAATAGTGAAATAGTTCAAGTTGATAACCTAAGTATGTATGTATTCCTTTCCATTCCAATTTCATTGAAATGACTGGAAGATACCTTTACATACATAAAATATCTATTCTAAATCATGTTGGAAAAAAAGCCAGATATAATCATTAGAAGTTTTGACACAGTTTTGACGAAGTTTTGACAAAGTTTTGACGAAGTTTTGATGAGTTTCCTGTAAGATAGAAAGAGCAGATTGTTAAGGTAAGAGCAGATTGATAACGAAACAAGAGTTGCGAGCACGCACCTCAAAGCAGACATACAAGAAAACTCCTACAGAAGTGAAAGCATTTCCAGTGATGCTTCAAGACTGGAGATGAGGGACTGAAGAGCTAACTAGTTTGTGAACAGGGCTGGTATTTAGCCCCATGGAGGTATACAATACTAGTGTTTTCATAATTGCCTTTTACTTTTAGTTGCACTTGGTATATCATAAAAATTGAGAATAAATGAACTAAGGTCACAGCTCAGGGATATAGAATAAGAAATGAAACTAAACAGCCTTGCACACTGAATTAACTAGCCACTTCCATGATTCAGAATGAAAGGGTTAACACTAAGGCTAACAGAGATTTAGATTCTTTTTTTTTTTTTTTTTTGTACTGGGGATCAAACTCACAACATCACACTTGCCAGGTAGGTGATTATGCTGCTGAGCTAAATCCTCAACCCTGAGATTTAGATTCTTGACAAAGGTCATAGAGCTAGTCAATGGCAAAGGCAGAATTTGTTTCTCTGGTCTCACTCTGACCTGGTGTAAAATCCTGCTTCTCATACACATAGAAATGTTCCACTCCAAGATAAAGACACTGAAGTTCGTGCTTACTATTATCTATTATTACCTTTTCAACAAATTCCATATTAGTGAAGGTGGTCAGAATTTCTCCCTGTTGCCTTTTACCTTTAATAGCATAATAAGAAATTGGAAATAAATGATTACAACTTGGTGACAGAGTAAGAAATGAACCTAAACAAAACAACCACACAAAAAGACAAAATTAATTAGGTAGACATTAATGAAGTAAAATTCATTAGTAATATACTAATGAAGATTAATAAGCAGAATTAATGAAATAATACAATCTATATGCAGTAGTAGACTTTATAAGCAAAATCATGGTTTTCTTAATAAACTATAGAAAAGCAACAGGTTCAACTAAAAATAAAAAATACTACCTGTATATTTATTATATAACTGGAAAATAATTATTGCTATTAAGAATATTATAAAAATGTAAAAAAGTATTTTTATTGGCTATATAAAAAGAATTATATAACATTTCTGTATTATTTATTTTAGATAATATATAAAAGGTCAAAACTGATTCAGGAAGTGGTAGAAAAACTAAATATATTAATAAAAAAACAACCAAAAATGTCAGTGAGCTATACTTATATCTGTATTACATACAAATAACTGTAGCAAATCATAACAGTCATCAAAGAAAAAAATCTTCAATGAATATTCTTTCAGAATATTAAAAAAAGACAGAAATCACCACAATTCATTATATAAATTTAGTATATCTCTGTTAATAAACATCAAGAATTATAATAAAACCCATATATTTACTTATAGATAAAAATACTAAATAATATATAAAAAATCAAATTCAGCAGTAATGCCAAAATTACTTTTATTGAGGATAAAGGCTCAAAATATATTGAGTAAAAATACAAGCAATAGTGGAAAAATCCATGAATGTAATTTACTAAAGAGTTAAATGCCATTATTGAAGAAGCCAATAATCATTTTGTAAAAATGCCATACTTCTTTTTGACCTAGACCCTTAAAATAAAACTGAGGGCTTTATCAGGGAAATAAAATCTATTCTAAATATTTTAAGAAGGAATTTAATATAGGAAATTGATTATTTTCAAACCTGAAGTGTACACTTAACTATTTTTCAAGTAAGTATTTTGGAGATACACCAGTTGGCAAGACAAGAGGTGAAAACTTTTAGATTTTAGGACTGTTGGGTTTTCCAGGAAATTAGGAGGTTCCTCCTAACACTTTAGTGAGGAACTGCAAAAATCACAGCTGCTGTTAACAACTGTCTGCTGTGTTGAGTTGGGCAACTCAAGGTGGAAGTCAAGAGTCCTTGCAAACTTCATTGTCGCCTAAGCTCAGGAATTGGGCCACTAATGCTAGAGGAAAACAATAGTTTCCTTTCCCCTCCTGTCACCCAGATCTTAACAACAGTGCCTCTTTCTGGTGGAAACTAAACCAGAAACTGTTGACAAAAGATTTTAGAAAATGTTCTCAGGTTTCTAGCCTATGCAGTATGCAGAAAGCATTCATGGGAGCTGCAACTGTACAAGTATGTAATAAAATTGTGTAACAATTTTTATAATCAATGGTAAAACATTAAGAATGTATCTATGAAGTTAGTTTTGCATCAGAAGGAAGATGTCCGCTGACATTGCTAACTTTCAATACTGAATTCCTAGGAAGTGAAATGAGATAGAAAAAGTATTAGAGGAGTTTTGTTTCCAATATAATGTATTATATTAGGCTTTATACTTAATTAGCTGTATTAGGCAATATAATTATACAATATATAAACTAATATAAGTAGAAATTGGAACAATAAAACAGTTGTATATAACGAACACAGAAGAGTCCACCTGAAAATCCAAGAATTGCTAGTCAATATATTTGTAGAATTTCTTCTGATTACTAAGAGAAAACCAATCCTCAAACAAGAAAATAAATGTATTATGTAAGTTAGTAAATTATAGAAGAAATGAAGATAATGAATAAAAATCATTTGTTATCAAATACTTAAATGAATAAAGTCAAATACTTAAATGAAAATGGAAACCAATTTTTGACCTTAAGATTGACAAATACAAAACCTATTGATAATAGCCAGAATATATTATGTATGAGGAAACATATTTTTATAAACCACATTGGTGTTGTAAGTAAACATAGTCTTTTTTAGAAATTAGTGTGTATAAAACATATGTATATAGTCAGCAGTTCTACTAGATCCAATTGGTAGGAAATTACTCAACCAATCAAGCAAAAATATGCCTGTAAAAGGATGATAATTGAAACAGTACTTTTAAGTTCATCAAATGGGATTCCATAAGTGTCTATCAGTAGGATAATGGTTAAATTGATGGTTATATATATGGCAAAATAGTATGCAATTGTTAAAAAGAATAAACTATGTTTTAATAAATCAATTTGGAAAGATTTTAATTATGTATTGTTAAGTTAAAGTGGTAGGATATACAGCAACCCACATGATTTTCATCACGTGAAAAGTATATATTTAAATATTTGTTTATATATATATATATATATAATTTTTTTTTTGGCAGCACCGAGGATTGAACTCACAACCTCGCGCCTGCCAGGGCAGGCACTTAAGGCACTGAGCCAAACTCCCGGCCCTGGTTTTTTTGAGGCAGGGTCACACTATGTACCTCAGGCCGGCCTTACGATTTGTTTATATATTAAGGGAACAATTTGAAAAATAGATTTTAAATGAGGTAGATTAAACTGCTAAAATTATTGTTTCTGGGGAGAATGAGACAGGAAAGAAGTATGGGAGGAATAAAAAGAGGTTTGTATTTCTTACTGTTTATATTTTTGATTTGTTTGAAATTTTACAAATAAGATATAAACTCAAATAGTTAAAATAGAAAAAGTCAAATGGACCAGCTCTATTAACTCTATTTGCATTTCACTGTAGCTTTTAAAAAACATTCATTTCTAATTTATAAAAATTTTATGTTTAAAATGTACAATGTAATGTCTACTGTGAAATTTTACTGCAGTCAAGCTAATCAGCATAATCATCACCTCACAGTTAATTTTTTTTAGCCTATGTATGGGGAAAGCATTTAAGATCTATCAGATGTCACTTAATTATAATGAATAACTTCTGGAGGTCAAATGTACAACATGACTGTAGTTAGCAACACTGTATTATATGCTCACAGTTTTCTAACTGATGATGGCTTAATCCACACTACCCAAACCTAGAGCAGACAAGTCAGGGGTGCATGACCTCCAGTCTGTCTTCTGCAACTGTTCTTGCCTCCCAAGACCAATCTTACATTTTTCATGCTGAGTCTATGCCCTCTAGTTCTGGCACTCTATAAAGACTCTTCTCATTGGCTTAGGGACTCAGTTTCCTTGACTTCTTCAAGGAATCATAGAGTTATCTGTAGCAAAAAGCAGCACCAATATTTAAAATATGAGTAGAAAACTGGAAAATGTATTACAGCATAAGAAAAATAATATTTTTATTAAAATAATAGCCATTTTTTGTGAGTGACAACAACCAATAGGCAAACAAATATACAATCACTCAGTAGATATTAGGCCAAGGGCATCAACAGTAAAATCATAAATGAAGAAATAAAAATGTCCAATAAATATTAAAAACTTTTTCTTGCCAATTGTTATGACTAAGGAAAACCATATAGGAAATGCTTTACTTAATTTTTTGCATTTCTAACTATCAAAGAAATATCAACGTGTTCATGCAGGTGTTTCATTATAAAAGATAAGACACAAAAATTTAAAAATTTTGGTAAATACAAGTCAGTAGGAAATAACTGCAATAATGAAGCAAACAGAAATGCAAGATGAACTTAGAGACAAAATTGCTTTCTATTAGTTTGAGTTTCTCAGAGATACAGAACCAATAGGAAACACACACACACGCACACACACACACACACACACACACACACGCACACACATTCTTGGGAGACTGACTCCATAAAGAACAGTTTCTGCAGTCAGTAGGCTGGAGAGCAGGAGAGCCAATTGCAATGGTGTAGCTTCTGTCCAATTCCAAAGACCTGAGAACCAAGAGAGCTGAGGGTAAATGTTCTAGTTTAAGTTCAGGTCCAAAGGCAGAAGACAAATGGCCTACTTAAAAGGCAGGTAACAGAATTCTTTCTTTTTTAACCTTTGATTCTATTCATGCCTGGAGCAGATTAGATAAGGACCACCCATATTGGGGAGGGTAATTTGCTTTACTTAGGATACTAATTCAAATATTGATCTCATCTGAATCATATACCCAGACATACACAGATATACTATTTAATGAAACATCTTAGCATGACATGGCCAAGTCAAGTTAACATATAAAGTTAACCATCATACCATCCACTTGTACAGTTTTGTAGCTGTATGCCATATAGAATGAGTATGTGCTTCCTACTTTACAGAGTAAAATTTAAAAGTAACAGGAGTTGCAAGAGTCATATTGTACAACATACAAGGAAAAAATAGCGAGCAACTGCCTATCAATTGTAATATGCATTGTTACAAAATTCCTAAAAATAGATTCAATAAAAAAATAAATTGTTGAAGCTTTATGAGCTCTTGTATAACATTCTCTATGAAAATTACTCATAAAATCTCATAAAAGAATAATGTTAATTTGTTGGGTTTGAAAGATGAGACATATCTTCAACCTGTATTTACCTTTAATATGTGTTCTCAAAACTGTACTGTGCACACAGTTGGTATTTAAAAATTATTTTTTGATTGTGATTAGCTGAATGCTTAAAACTCATTTATGTTCTTCCATTTCCAAATGTAAATTATTTTTAAGACACTGATGGCTCTAGTTTTGACATCATTTACCCTGCAATAAGAAATGTTTTAATTGATGTGTTAATATTTATTAATGATGTGATATTATATGGTATCTCAATTTGGACAAATATGGAAAAAATCTCTCCTTGGAAATACTGCAAGAAGGTCAAATATATACTTTCGTAACTAAAACGATGGGTAGTCATAGTAATTTAAAACTGAGTTTCACCATTGCAGTCACAGCTGCTGTAACTTCTCCCTCTGTCTCCTCATGATGACCTGGAGAAATATAATGCCTTTAGTTGTGACTGACTCTTTCCTTCAAACTCCTACTAAGAAATGAATTGGAATCAGTTTTGATGTGTATTATCATTAACCTAGTGGAACGACTTTGAAGGACTCTGTATGGTGAGTTATTAACTTAGTACATCCTCTTCATCCGATGTGTTAGTAGCACTGGTAACGACTTGGTTCATAAAGTCACCATCAGAAGGCATTTTGTGTCTTGAATTACCAGGTTGGCTACATACCTTGTTTCACTTACTATAATATTAATAAGATTCTGTTATTATAAGAAATATCTATGATGATAAATGTATATAGCATTTTATTTTGGATCTCAGTGTTGGATGTGTTAGTCCATGATCACTTGGCCTAATTTGCTTTGGGCATCTCAGGAGGTAGCACGTCATGGCAGGAGTGCACAGTAGAGCAAAACCACAGATAATGGGATGCCACAGCCCCCTCTGAGAACACTTCCCCAATTATTGTATCTCAAACCTCTCATTAAACCCAACCTATTACAATTTTTCACCCCTTCTTAATAGCGCTGAGCTGAGGACCAAAACTTTAATACATGGATCTTTTGGTGATATGACTATATTTCAACCATAGCATGATTCAGTGAATTTTACCTCATTATGACGCATTATTATTATTTCGTGTTTATATTCTTAGTCTAGGAAGCAGACATAATATACAGAGAACTCCCAGTCTAATTTAACGCTTGCTGCACTTTTATAGTATAAATCACAGTCAACACGATGGACAGTATTAAAATTATAGTAATTTTTGTTTCAATTTTCTCAATCTTACTTTGAAAATACATATTTTAAAAATATTTAGTCATTCTCTCAGGCATCTGAGCCCACTTAAAAATGTTTTACTCTTAGGTTTTGTTACAGATGGTCCCTAGCTGAGTCCTGATGGCTTAGTGAATTAGTGAGCACTATGGCTTCATGTTTCACTTAGGTGTGCAGCACTTTATATGCAAGAATTCCCATTGACTTCATAGCTTATGTCTTTTGTAGATCTCTTGGACAGTTTTGGAGAGTGTGTTTCTGTTCATGAATAAACATCTTTAATATATTCAGATATTTACATAAACTGTTTACTTACGGTTCATATTGATGTGATATGGAAAAAATGGGTATATAAACTGGATTGTCTTAACCTACCAGAATGTATTTCCTTTTTTATTATGCAAAGTTTTAGTTTGATTTAAGTGTTTTTGAATCACTTGCCACTTTCCAGGAACCTAACCAACATGTAAATTGAGAGATGTTAATATATATGTCACTGAGTTGTTTGTAAAGAATCACAGTCCTGAAAAAGGAAAGCAAACCTACTAAATAAGAGGGATGGCTGCTCAGAATCTGGAGGATCGAGAGCAAAAACAAAAAAAAAAATGTAATTAGATAATTCTTATTATCCTTGGAACAAAGTGTTACAGTTTTTAAAAAAAGTGACATTTTCTCAGATAATTCATTTTCAAAGAAATTTAACAACTGACTTCATTAAAGGAGCATTGAACAGCAAATTTTCATTTATAGCTTCACAAGAACTATACAAATGGTCCTCACATAACTGTTCTTAATATCTGCACTCCATTCTGGGGCATAAACAAGTGAAGATAATTCTGTTAGAAGTATGTTGAGCTAATGAAGCTCAGAAGTTAAATAATGTATGAAAAAATTGGCAAACAATACAAGATAGCATGTAACTTCATGTTTCACTGTGAGGGGTAGACCCTAGTCTTTGGGCAAAGAAAATGAAGGCAGGGTTTGATATAGAGATCAAGTCGTCAGGACAAAAATGAGACTGATACATGTCTTCGACTTTTGCAACAAAGGGTAAATTAATGGATATTATTAGATAGGGAACAAAAATATATGAGTAAATAGATTAAAGAGGCAATGCTATATGGACTCTGGGGAAATCATCTCAGTGGAACAAACAGTTTGTGTTGGAAATTACTGACAGTTTCTAAGCTATAAATTTCTAGGTTAAAAGGTACATGAGGGCACAGCTTATGTCTAGAACTCAGTACCTAGAACAGTGCCTGTGCCTGACACCTACTAAGAGTGTTACAAGCGTTTGTGACTGACTTTGGTGCACTGCAGTCCTCTGTAGATAAACTACTGAACGTGTGGCCTGAACATGTAGAATTTTTTTTTCTGTCACCATTTTTTAAACAATACAATACAAAATCTATTTACATAAACTTACATCAGGGTTCCCCACCTCCTGGGCCGTGGTCCTGTACCAATCTGTTGCCTGTTAGGAACCTGGTCACACAGCAGGAATTGAATGAGTGGGGCGAGCAAGAAAAACTTCATCTGTATTTACAGTTGCTCACTGTCACTCATATTACTGCCCAGACCTGCCTCCCATCAGCTCAGCAGTGGGACTGGATACTCACAGAACTCAGAAGCCTATTGTACATTTGAGGGATCTAATTATCCTGAAACCGACACCTCCCCACCACCGCACAATGCTCATTACCCTACCCATGGAAAGATTGTCTTCCATGAAACTGGTCCCTGGTGGCAAAAAGTTGAGGACTTCTGATTTACATCATGCTACATATTTGAAATAACCTAGAGATGATTTAAAGCATACGGGAGGATATGTGTCAGTTATATGCCAATACTATATCATTTTGTATGAGGAACTTGAGCATTCATGGGTTTTAGTATTCACAAGGGTCCTGGAACCCTTCTGTGGTTGTGCAGGGGCAACTGTAAATATAAAGCGAATGTGCAAAAGGAATTTTAGGTTCAGTATAGTAAAAATACTACAGTTAGCACCAAATGTTCTGAATTCAGATTCTGGCTCTTTTCTGTTACATAGCCATGGCCAATTTTTAGCTCTAAGACCTTTATTTTCCCTATCTGTGGAATGAAGGATATGAACACAAGTAGATCAGATCTATTAAATTGTGAAGCTGGGGTTATAGCTCAGTGGCACAGTACCTGCCTGGCAAGTGCAGGGTCCTGAGTTTGATTCCTGGTACAAAAACTACATAAATAAAAATAAAAATAAAAACAATAAAAAAGAAATGGTGAAGATGTGGAAAGGTAGTTCATAGGCAAGAAATTTGTAAATTGTTCTGTGCTGTTTCATTCTACTAGTAAAAAGGCGAGTCCATATTATCTTGTTGCATTGCTTATGCTGCATCTGGATAGCTGAGATCGCTATGTGTTCATCTACCCTGTTTCTTGTTCTTTGCAGGCATGTGACTGGACTGCATTTCCCAGACTCCTTTGCAGTTAGGTGGGTCATATGATTGAGTTTGAGTCAATAATATGCGAATGAGTTTAATGGATGTCTCTTCCAATTCTGCCCCATGAAAATCGTTGATATAACCTTTTATATTCCCTTTTCCATTTTACTGGAACTATTAAAAGGACTCTGAAGATCTAGACAGTAGAGAAAAGACAAAGAAACTTGAATCTCTAAGCCCCTACTCAATGGAAAATCATTTGAAAGGGACAGTTGATAAAGAATATCCACGTTGGATAGCTGCAGCAACTAGAATTTCTGTTGTGTTGAGCAACCTGAAGTTTTGAGATAACTTTTATGGAAATGACCCCATCTGACCTAAAGAATTATAGCATAATGTCATTAAATGTATTTATCAGACAGTGTAATGTAGAAAGTAGTATTTGGATGAATAATTATTCAATTGTACACAGCAGGAATTAAAAGAGAGTTCAGAGTAGATAAAATTAAAGAAGTTCTTGTGGGGAGTTAAGTCTCAATTGTGTCAACTCTATCAGATGGTAGAAATGGTGGAAATGAGAGGAAGCTGAAGATGCTCCAAGATAAGGATTAAATTCTACACCATCCTGAGTAGACAGGTGCCTTTGACAATTAGTGATAGAAGCTATAATTAGTAAAATAAAACCACCTGTTCCTACAGACCCTGAAAAAGAGTACAGTGCTTTCCTTTGTATAACTATAGGAGTTGGTTTGGGATATGAGTTGAGACACTGTGCTCACAGGAGACCAGTAGTTCTATTCAACACACA
Organism: Dasyprocta punctata; assembly: GCA_004363535.1. Classification (NCBI taxonomy): domain Eukaryota; kingdom Metazoa; phylum Chordata; class Mammalia; order Rodentia; family Dasyproctidae; genus Dasyprocta; species Dasyprocta punctata. Next base: position 30,270 of record RJWM01016892.1, on the reverse strand, counting down.
AAAAAAATCTGCCCATGATCACAATAAATCAGACTGACCCACCCATATCCTATTTTTCTCAATATCTGAAGTGTGTATTGATAATTTACAATTAATCCTGTCACATGCTTTAGACATCTCTTCACAAGGATGCATTTTTCCCATTTTCCCCAACCATTGTAATTCATTTTTTTCTTAATAGAGACAGGGTTCTAGAAAAAGTATTTATAAATCAGCGTGAGGTGATGCACTAAGTGCACATTTTCTTCTTTATTCATGTATTTATGCACCATGTCTGAAGAGCAAAGTATATAAAGGTAAGAAAAAGGTAATTTTCTTGACCTTCAAAAATTAAAAGAAGCATTCAATTAATATCTATTTGAAAGTTTCTTTCAAGAGGATTTCATAGAACCTTGATCTTGTTAAGAAAGCAGACATGAAAACAAATAATTACAATGCACCATAGAGGTGATAAAGAACTCGAGACTTGTAAATATTGTGTAAGATGATGAATAATAAATTGGGAAGTAGAGAAAAACTTCATAAAAGAGAAAGAATAAAAGTACTGATGTTGGTAATTGTAGTGAAAATGGTTATGTTAGTTACTAAATGCAAACCAACCAAATCTGTAAATAGTACCTACTGTTATTATTTGTGACTGATTCAGAGAATAGTTTGGCAACAATCACATAGCTAATTCAAAGTGAAACTCTGGTTTCAAATCTCATGTATCCCATTCTAAATATTTGTAATATTTCACAAATAAGATGTATCTAAAACATAGGTAGCCATATCAGACACTATCACTACTGAGGGATCTGAACCATAAACATGAGTGTGAGAGAAGATTAGATAGAGTTGCTATTGTGGAGATGGGCCAGGTTTCCAAGAGGGACAACACGAAGAAGTGTGGCAGTTATTGTATTCAATCACAATGTCACATTGTGTGAACTTTTCACAATTCTTTGTATTTTAAAGAGAATGAAAAAAGCAATGAAAATGATACAGAATTTCAAAACAAGATGATAGGAAATTAACAATGGTTATTATATTTCATATCGTTGTCTTCAAAATTGTTGCTCAGATTACCAGACATAAGCAAGCAAAATTGGTCAAACCATATAAGCACTAACTCTTTCCTTCAATGAATTAATAGAATGAGTAGTACAATTATCTTAGCTATCCTGTAAAGAAAGGCTATGATAAAAAAAAATCCAATAACAAATGCTGACAGGGTTGTGGGGAAAAAGGGACCCTTCTCCACTTTTGGTGGGAGTGTAGGCTGGTGCAACCACTGTGGAAATCAGTGTGGAGATTCCTCAAAAAACTAGGATTAGAGGTCTCATTTGACCAAACTATTCCCTTCTGGGTATTTACTTTTAGAAGAATTGAAAACATCATGCCACAGTGATACATGTGCACCCATGTTTATAGTGGCACAATTTGCAATAGCTAAATCTTGGAAACAACCCAAATGCTCATCAGCTGAGAAATGGATAAAAAAGATGTATTTTTATACAATGGAGTACTACTCAGCTATAAAGAAAAGTGAAGTTTCCACAATTTTAAAGGTCAGTCTGAAGTGCTTAGTGAACTATCTCCCACCAGTTTATGAGGGAAGTAGTTTATGAGGGCAGTAATTATGCTGCAGTATTTGAATAAATATTTTTACTAGCTTACATGAAAACAGAATTCATCTCTATTAAAAACAAATTATATTATGTGTGCTGTGGTTGTATACCAGGACGTTCTTCATAAAAGATCAGCTCATTAATGAGTCACCTATAGTCTTAGGTACCAGATGTGTACACTCACTGGAATGGATCAATTTATTTCAGAAGCAAGAATGCAGAAACTAAAGGTCACAAGAACTTGGCTTCATTTATTTTCTGGGCTTAAAATCTGTTAATTACATGTCCTATATTCAAATGATTGCAGGAAAAAATGTTTTCTACTTTTAGTTTTTTAAAATGTGTTTTAGTAGATTATTTCAATTTCTATTGAGGGAACAACATGTGTTTCAGAGTTGTAATTATGTATAATTTTGTCAATTTCCATGTTTTATGCAGCATTGTGCCCTAAGTACCTAATACAAGTATAATATGAATGATTAGTTAATAAATGGTTTTAACCTAGCGTATGACAAAGTGTGTCACTTTTCTTGCTTCTTTGCCATGAAAGCGGATGGACAATTACAGAGATTTTAATACGGATTGCAAGCTTAGTCTTTAAACTTAATCAGTCTGTGGTCTGATATTTATAAAGTCTTCAGAGTTTTGCTAATACACAGTCTTGCTCAAACAATTACATATTTTCTGTTGCCACTTTCTTGTTTTAATAGCAAATTTGTATAGACCATATTGTCCACAGACCCAAGTTATTTACTATTTGGTTCTTTGCAGTAAAAGTCTGCTAAACCCTGAATTAGAAGATCAAGATTTAGAAAATGCTGTATTTTAATCTTTGTCTACTCCTAAGCCTAGAAGGGTCTTAATTTCTTAAGCAGAAATATTAAAAACTCTTTCCTTTGGTGCAAAGTGGTGAAAAGAGTATGACCATGAAGACTCAGGGCTTGGCCTGAGTCTTAGTTTAAATCTGTTCTACTTAAATACCTTAGGCAACTCATCTGTCCTCCCTAAACCTTCACTTTCCAATCTTATTTATTTATTGATTGATTGATTTAATTTTTGAGACAGGGTTCACTAAATTGACCATACTAATTCTTTTAGTTACTTCTCTTATTACTGAGACAAAATACCCAACACCCAAAGTTAAAAAGAGAGGTTTATCTGGCTCACAGTTTGTGGAGGTTTCAGCCCATAATCAGCTGGCTCCAAGGCAGGGTGGTGTGGCAGAGGAGCACTGCAGAGCAGACAGGAGGCAGCAGAAGACAAGCAGCCGCAACAGAAACAGCAACAGCCTGCGAGGGCAGCAGCCTGCTTTCTGTTCCTTATACTCTGCCCAAGCTACTCACCCTTAGGATGGGTAGCATTCACAGCCAGGGTGGCATACCCTTATTTCCAGCATTGAATCCTTTCACAATGTCGCACACCCTAGATCCAGCCATCTCCAAAAATGCCCATTCATCACCACATGAGGCTTAGTATAGATACCAGACTAATACAACCTGTGGAATATTAACTAATGGTCAACTTGCAACACCCAGCTGAACTGAATCAGCGTGGTGCTGGGTGTGGATGGCCCACCTAAGGATCATTACCCACAGCATCAAAGGAGAGCTGGAAGGGAATGTGCAGTGCTGTTGTATCGGGTAATATGCTATGTGCCCCCAAGTCCTCATGTACTTTTGATGCGGCTGAGTCTGATGCTTGTGATCAGTTTGTTGTCTAGCGCCAGGATTAATGACGTGACTGCTACACCTGCCCAGGGGTGGAGCTGAGATACAGTGTAAGGGAAGGCGGGTCTTCCTCTTGTTTGCTTCCTCTTCCACCTCTCTCTCTCTCTAGCCAGCGTGGCTTGCGGCTTGCAGCCGCCATGAACAGCAGGCCCGCCTTGCCATGCTATCTTGGAGCCAACTTAAGTATGGACTGAAACTCCCAAAAAACTGTAAGAATAAACCTTTCCTTCCCTAATTTTGGGCGTCAGGTATTTTGTCTCGGCAACAAGCGAAAAGTAACTAAGACAGCTGTTGAGCCTCCTGGAGAAGCTTGTCATGCTGGCTTTCCTGATACAGACTCAGCCATTCTTCCCACTGGAGGAGCTCAGGATCTTAACTGTTGCTGAGGATGGCTGTGGTTCTCTACGGGTCCTTTGAGCATCACTTCCTGGCTCAGTGTAGATTCTTCAGCCTGTTGGCACAGATCCTTCAGCCTGCTTGCACAGACTTTCTAGCTTCTACCACTGACCTTTAAGCCTTCCCATTGCAGATCCTTGATACAGACTTGTATATGATGTTTTGTGGGCTCTAGGCATCCAGTTGGACTCATGCAGGACATAGCCATAGGATCCAAGCCCTCAGCTAGATTTTTTTGGTCTCCAGTGTTTGGACAGATCTCTCTCACTTTTTCACATTTGACACTTTGGGTGAATATTATAAAATAATCCTATAAATTTTATGTCCTGTATTAAATCTCTTCCTTTATTAACTCTGACTACAACACTAATTTAAAACTTACCACTCTGCTGACACAGCCCTCCAAGAAACAGGGACTATGAGTGCACCCCACTGTGCTCAGCTGGCTTCCTCTTTTGCATTGGTGGTATACAACTTTTATCTCATGTTTATGGAAAAATTTATTTTCAATAACAGGTTTAAAGTTAATACCATGATTATCATTGCTATAATTTATTAAAATAATAGCTTCTTTTAGAATCACCTTGAGGCTAGGGATTTAGCTCAGTGTCCTAAGCACCTGCCTGGCAGGTGCAAGGTTGTGAGTTTGACCCCTGATGGCAAAAATAAAATAAATAAACAAATAATACTAGGATCACCTTGATTTAACTAGTGTTTTCAATCATAATTTGATGACAACTTCAGAAATCTTTGTCATTTCAAAATTGGCTGCATAGTTTTCTCTTTTAAATAATTGTATTTCCATTGATAGCATTTCATGTGGCTATGGGAGTGGTTCATGGACGTTTTTCTATTTTAAACAAAGAAATGTTGTGGTGTAGATGAGAATGTTCCCCGAAGATTTCGTACACTTACACGTGGGTCTTTTGAGAGGTGACAGAATCATGGGAGCAAGGTAGCTGACGAGCTTAGGGGGTAGATTTGGTCAGAAGAGGCCCATCACTGGAAGTATGACCTGGAAGAGTATATTTCCCTCCCCTACTCCTCCCTTGTCTCTACTTCCTAATGGCCATGATGTGAACAATTTTTCTTTGCCAGATCTTTCCATCATGTGTTTTCTGTTTTAAAAGTAGCTGGCCATGAACCCAAATAAACCTCTCCTCCTTAAATAGTGGTGCTGAATATTTTTCACATCAATGTAGAAAATGACTAAGACAGAATTCATTTAAATAAGAATTTACTGAAGAAATGTTGCTGAAAGGCATTATGTTGACCCTGGCCATATATGGGAGTAAGACCTTGATCATAAGAAGTTACAGGGCTGAAGTATCGCTCAGTGGCAGAGCACTTGGTCTAGTCTGGGAAGGCCCTCCCTACCACCTCTCCCTCAAAAGAGAAGTTATGAACTGAGAGGCAGATGTTAGAACATAGAAGAGCAATTAACACACAGGGAATTGCGCAGTGATGCAAGGCAGGTGATGATGAATTTCCTGGGTCAGGAGATACGCAGAATATGATAGAGATGGGCCAAAAGGTTAAGAGTAAAGAGGACATTTCATGGAGAGAGGATGCTATGGAACAAAGACACACACAGCAGTCTTCTGATAGCACGGAGTGCTGATTTGACTGGGTTGTATGTATGCATATATAGCAGTGAAATATAATACCAAAAGAGAATCCTAGGACCAATTTACTTGAGAGCTATTAGGCTAAAACACAATGTAGTTATTCAGGTGAATCTAACAAGGGGTTACATAGTGCGAACACACTGGAAATGAAAGAGAAGAAACCATTTTAAGAATTAATACAGTCTTCGTTCTGTTAATGGCATGTGTGTTAGCCCATTCATCTGTTTTCATGACCTTCCTCTGTTATGCATTATCTCTGATGACAGATGGAAAATGCAGGAATATTGGGAGGTTAGAGCCGGGCAATAAAGGAAAGTACTGACACAATGTTGCTGCTTGGGCTATCAGTCCAGCATTCTTCAGTTACATTTTAGTTGCTGTTTTGATAAGGAAAGCAGAGAGAAAGAGATTTCTAAGATAATTCTGTGGTTTCTGAGTTGAGTGAGAGTTTAGACTGCTAAAGAGAAACTGGCTTCAGAGGAGAAGACATATTTGATTTGGGTCTTGTGACAAATCGAACAGCAGGTCTTAGTTGAGTGGTCCAGTAGGAGATGTTTAGAAGAAAACTGGAAATCTAGCTGGAGGATTCAAATGGCCTATGCAGAACCCTTGTATCCTGATCTCCAAGTGTAGTAAATTTATGATGCCTCTTTTCTTATGTCCTTTGAGGTTATTTTAGGAATTTAATTCTTTTCTTACTGAGTGAGTGGTCACACAACTTTAAAAAGAAGAGAGAGAAATGCCAGTATGCACGTGGTAGGCCTATGTGCTTCTCTTTTCATCTACCTTTTGGAGTAGGGAGGATATTTCCTTGGGAAGTCTTTGGGTACACGATTGATAGGTAAGAGTCATGTCCAGAATCTCCTTTTTTTTTTTTTAATTCCATCAGCAGTCTCTTACTTTTGATTTGAGATACACTTGAAAGAGCTGGGATGCCAATTGGAATACTTGGAGAATTAATTAAAGCAGTGATAGCCAGCCATGACAGCACACACCTGTAGGCCCAGCTAATCAGGATGCTGTGGTGAGATGTCACTTGAGCCACAAGTTCAAGACCAGCTTTCCTTAAGTTGCTGAAAAATGAAAATGTTATAATAAAGACTGAAATATGTTTTCAAGAATCTCAAAAAAGACGAAACTCCTTTCCTTTGTTTTGACATCTACTTATATTCTTTTACTTTGCTAATCCCTTTCATTTCTGTTTCCCTGCTTTGTTCTCTCATACATATGTCAATTCTTCAAGTCATGAGCTGAAGATAAACTTAGCAATATGTATCATTCCATCATCACAGCATCTCAATTGGCTGAAAGGGTCAAAACCAATAACAACAACAGCTTGCCTTTGAACCTATGTAGTTCTTTTAATAAAAGGCAAAATCCTAATATAATCCTATGGTATTGACATAGGAGAAAATTACTATAATTATGCAAATTAAAATAAGTCAACAAGTTTCAGAACACAATGCAGGATAAGTAATGTTTTTAAAAATAACAGTCACTGAGCCTGGTCATTTGCACTTAATAATAGGCTCAGGAGGGAGCCTAGTGTCTGGGGAGAAACAGCTGTGGTAATAGATGTATTATGGCTTTGATAGGTTCTCTCTAGTTGTTTTATTTTTGTATTTGCGTTAGATTGTAGAATGCTCCCAGAGTGCCCTGCTATTGAAATTCCCATCATTCCCAGGGCTTTAATTAGGTGATTGGGTTTGACACAACATGAATTGAGGAGGCCCACACTATGGCAGTTTATGCCAGGATGATATTATCAGGCTTTAATTTACGCCTTGAGCTGTCTCACTGTGAAACATAAGGAACACAAGCCTCCATGTGATTTTAAAAGGCATTAAATTTGGCTTATCACAGTGGTATGGTCTTCACAAAACCCAGAATGATACAAAGTAGACACTTTGGCATCATGGAGCAATGAAAGGCATACAGGCTTTGAAATCAGACTCCCCAGGTTTAAATCAGATGTACCAGTCATCAACGGGATCATCGTGGGCAAGTGATTTAAACTTCCATTGCTAGAATAATTTCTTATAAAAATGAGAACAGTTTCAACTATTGTAAGAGTAATGCTGGAATTAAATGTTATGAGATAAATAAGCCCTGAGTCTTGTAGATATGCAATAGGAGTTTAATAAACATTATTTCCTTTTTCTCATCTAATTTTAAATCACTTATTGCTTGTAGTATTCTTCCATTGCTTTCTGTTCATGAATCATTGAGATATAGGCATTATTCCTTGATCTGAGGACAGCCTTGTCCACAAAAGCCTGAGATTGGCCAGTGTTGTAACCATTTTCATTCAGGTTGAAAGTAAATAAAACACCACTTGCAGCAGTTTGGCATTGTGACTTTCCTCCTATCCCTCCATTCATTTCCCACACAACTCTTTGAATAATAAGTGTCAATGTAGACTCCAAGTGGAGGTGGAAGCAGCTAGCTGAGGCTGCATACTATGGAATGGCAAATGCCAATCCTGTGCAGTGGTTTGCGGTTTTTCTGCCTCTTAGATGAAGTGTCTTTATGTGGCCTAGCTCACACTTCCTGGGTAACAGGAAACACCCACTTCATAATGAGTAACAGAACTCACTTTACTCCAAAACAAACCTAAAACCAAAATTTGAGTGTAGAGAAGGTGGTTGATTCAGCACATATTGCTGCTTAGGCACTAACTGTTCAAGCCTCATTTCTTATATTTGTTACTTTTTCCTATGCAAACAAAGGGTTTTGGCCTTAAATTTCATGATTATTAAAGTAAAAGTAGACAACAAATTTTTAACCATATTGGATCAGTAAAAGTATTAGTCTGGTAAGAATAAATACAGGAAAGCAGAGACTAGCTGAAATTCAGCTAGGCTCCACAGCCACTACCAAGCTCGTAAACAGAGTGTCTCCATAAGAGCCCCTGGGAAGAGTGGCCAGTCTTGCTGGCATTGTGCACCTTCTAATGGAGAGAATACGTTCATCCCGCGCATTAGAGCCAATCCTGCCATTGTGATATAGGGAAAGTATTCTCTCAGGGTGCTTTCCCCACACTGCAATTTCCTTACATTTTTGTGGGAGTCCAACTTGTGTCTTGGCTTGTGATTCCCTACATAGCAAGACCCAGACTCATATTTTACCTCTATTTTCCTTCCTTTATAAAAGTCTGATCTCTGTCATCATAGTGTTATTAACTGCCAATCTTCTAGAGACATTTATATATTAACTGAGACAATTTCCTGAACACATTTCCTATAGTTGGATCTTAAATAACAGGTATATCTGAATAAAACATTCTGAAGTAGGCACACCCTTTCTACATTACTCAAATCATATCACAGCAGATAATAAGATGCCACAGAAAAATTGAGACAGGAGTTACAAATTATTTTACAAACTTGCACTTAAGTTGCATTTTTTTAAACTGTGATGACTACTGAGACTAAAAGCTCATCAAACAAGATCCCAAAGTGTGTGAGCTTATGGCAGAAGAAGATTCGAGAATGACGGAAGAGTTGGACAAAAGGTGAAATGTGGTTTGTGTGAAGAATCTGGAGAACAGCTGAGGTAATGAAGGGCCAAGTAATTAGTAAAAAGGTAATTATTGATAGATAAACCAATATTTTGTGGAATGTTTTCTTTCAGAGTAATTTATCAATTCTTGGTCTGTGGAGGAAGGCTTTAAATCCTGCACAGGGTTGCAGCTAAGATGCAGAAAAGCCTGCAGAGCTTCTGATGTTTCTACAATGCAAGAGAACAAAAATCAAAGCTCAGTGTTATGAAGGCTGTGAAAACTTGAAGGACCCAGATCTCAGAGGTGAGGTACAATGAAACAATCCTAAACTTTGCAGCTTCTCTTTTGTGTTTTTGTGGAATTCTTAAGTTGGGCAGAGCCAGAAGTTATCAATGAAACCAGACAGCCTCACTCTGAAAAGCGGAGTGCAGTTTTTGTCAGTCTTTTAGAGCTCAACAAGGCAGTGTTTGAGAGTCATGATCTGACAAGCAGGAAGAGTTCACCATCTCCCAGGACGCAATGGCAAACAGAAACACACACACACACACACACACACACACACACACACACACACAAAACCCAGGGTTTGGAGGCAGATTTATTTATTTAATGTCGGACAGGAACTGACAGGAAATCAATTGTTCCTCAAAATGTCAGGCCTTGAAGGGAGGTTTTTATGGGGTTGTGAAAGGAGGAGGGGTACAGAAGTAGAGCACTTGGCTGTCTTTGATTGGTTCTTACAAGGTGCATCATAGTGACCAGCTATGCATCACAGTGACCAGCTGTTTCTAAGAGACAGAAGCAACTAGAACTGTAACAGAAACTGTCACCTGGACAACTGAAGTATACTGGCTGGGGAAAGGGTATTTTCTGCTACATTTCTCCCCCTCTTTTAGTTTTTCTGACAAATTTTTGCTGGGCATATTACATGTGATGTTTTGAGATGAGGTCTAAATAGAAGCAGTAACATAGGACTGTCAGTGGTCTTAGATGGGCCCTAGTCAAGGTCCCCAATACTGCCTTATTATAAATTCTTTTTAAGTTGCTTTTAGGAAGAGATATAATTTAGGTCTGTCTGTTCTGTAACATTACTCTGGTGAGGGAGTGAAGGAGTTTATTTGATCTAGGAGAGTGTTCAATGTGTCTTGAGTGTTTATCAAATTTTGCTTAAGTGTTTGACATTGTTTATAGAGCTAAGGCAAAAATCCCACAGCTAGCAGGGGATCAAGGAAGTAGGGACTGGGGTAAGCAGCCTGAAAATGTTAAGAGGAATAATGTATCGAGATATGGAGCAATCTTGTGAATGGTGTCCTCAAATTTCAGCCATGTGTGGACTGGTCAGCATCTGCAGTGACCAGAGCAAGGCTTTGAGGGTGTTGTCTCTTCAGAGTGTACTGTCTGATACAGGTAAATTTTCCAGTGGATCTCAGGTTGGATTTCTGAAACTTGTAGAGGTACTTAATAGGCACATGAGTTATATGTGTGTGCAGGAGTGTCTGCAGGTATAGCAGACTTTTAGCTAAACTTTATGGAACTGGTTATAAGCTGTTCTATAGAGTTATGTTTTATTTCTTTAACTTTTTAAAAGCTTTGTGGCTTATATGTCACATAGTTCTGCCAGTTTTGAGTTATTTTTGTTATAAATGCATGCCTGTTGTTGCTGCCAATAGTCAAGGGTAGGCCATATCTGGGGATGATTTTTCACAGCAGGACCCTATAAATTTTTATGGCCCTTTTATCTTGGGTAGGGAATACCTGAGGCCATCCTGAGTAGGTGCATATAAGTACCAACAGATACCTGAGGTCGGGATTGGTGTCATGGATACTGAAGCCTGAGCTGGCTGCAGGGTTACAGGTACCAGAACTGTGGCTTGAACTTGTAGAACAAACTGTAGGAGCAGGTCTGACTCTGTTCTTCCAGGAATACCAGACAAATTTTTTCTGGCTGGGGTTGATGTTTTAGTCAATAGAATCCCCAGAGGGGGCTAGGAGTGCCAGTTTGCTATCATTGGTGGCAGGTTTTCAAATAACATCAGGAAGCAGTAGCAGGAAATCTTTGGCCAAAATAACTTTGTCCAAGGTGACCACAGTATATCTAGCCTGCTTGACTCCACTCCTAACAGAGCTACTTCCATACATAAACATGATGTATTTAGAATTTGCAGAGGGGTTTATTTTTTAGTTGTGGTCTGATGGGCCCAGCTTGGTGGGCACATTGTATGGCAGCACTGAGTGGTCTACAATTATTTAGGAGGTCCAGTACAGCATGTGGTACCTGGACAGTTAAGCCTTGGCCTAAGGTGAGCTTGTTATCTTTCTTGATCAGAAGGACAGTGGCTATTAGACTACAAAGGCAAGGGGGAGGCAACTTTTAGATACTGGATCCAAGCATTTGCACAGGTAGGCCATTGGGTACTCCCAGGGGCTGACAGTCTGAGTAAGCATCATTGTTTTTGTGAACTCAAGGATCCAGTTGCTATAGAAGCAAGTAGCTCCAAAAAATTCATGAACTTTCTTTCTTATAACCAGTTTCTGCCAGGTATTGCAGCAGAGCTTTTGTACCTTTCCAGTAGTCAGCTTGGGTGTCATTAATCAGAAGTGTAGTGATATTTTGTGCTGGCAAACTAGAGAGGTCAGCTGTGAGGAATTTTCCAAAGAGTGTAATAAACCTTTTGAACTTCTAGGAGGTTAAGTCCAGGTCAGTTGACTTTTGAGTCCAACACTTGGTTCTTTCTATTAAGGTTAAAGAGGGACCGGTTAACAGGAGTCCATCAAAGGCAGAAGAAGGCATTATTTAGGTTCAGGCAGGAGTATCAGCAGGCTGTGGGTGGCAGAAAACTGAGGTGGCACTGACAGCTCAGAGATCTTCACCTGGACAATATTCTCCACTGGGTTTCTTTACAGGCAGAAGAGATGTATTTCAGCATTTTGGCTGTCTATAATGTAGGTGGGGGTTGCCCTGGATGGGACAGCAAAACAGGCTGTCCCAGAGAGAAGATGATGGAAATTTGGTGAAATCTGTTGCTAGGGCCTCCAAAAATTAGTGGGAGAGTTTTTAACCCCTCACGGCGATTGATTCCAAGTGAGCTGTATCTTGTCATGGTTGATGGCCAGGCCCAGAGGCAAGTCAGTGGCCCATACCTCTGGGAGGAGAGTTTTCAGAATTTCAGGACTGCAGTTATCTGTCTCAAGCTAATGCAGGCATCTTCTTCCTCTCAGGGAACAGTCAGAGTTGAAAGTACAAGGTTAAATGAGAGGTAGGTTGACTGACTTGGTGTAAAAGAGACAGTTGCTTTTAACTTGAAGAGAAGGTCTTTTCTCTGAAGTGGTATGGGGACTGGCTTACACAGGAGATGTCCTTCCAGGCTGTGAATTTGTGCCTAGTGGAAAAGGTGAGAGGCAAAGTCATAGTTTCCCTGATGATGGTACTATGGGCTCCTGGTGACCCAGTTGAAGAAAGGAGCCCAGTCTGGCCTATTCTGAGCCTGTAAGACAGATGAAAGTATTGTCATCTGATCCAAGTTGAAACTTTTGAGAATTTTTATCTTTTAATCTGAAAGGGTGCTTAGTTTTTATAGCCCTTTTATCAGGTTTCTGGGTAGCAGTAGTAACTTTTGAAATATTATTGGGCTTTTGGCCTCTTGGATGTTTTTGAGAAGCACGTGACTTTGTCATTTCTAAGCAGGGCAACCTTTAGGAAAAGCCATGAAAACTTACTTGTCAGGGCTGACAGTTCAATTTTTCCTCAGTTAAAATGTGGAACTTAGAAGGAATTGCTGATGGTATCTTGAGTGGGTATTAGATGGTGACATCTGACCAGGACAGAAATAGAAGTCTCCAGAGGGAGGGCCTCTGGGTCTGAATACAGCCAATGGATAACTATAGCCAGTTCAATTGTTTGGAGTAGATGAGTTGGGAGTGGAGAGTGAATTTATAGGTGTTGGCAGCCACTGTGGCAGTTAAAGAGGATGCCAAGGTAGAATTTTAAGAAGAATGGGCCACTTCTTTCCTTTTTTTGAGGCATTTGCTTTCATTTTTAACTCTGTAACCTTAGAAAAACCCTTTTTTTCTGTAGTCAGGGACTGCAGGTTTTGGCTATTTCATTCCTATCTCCAACTTTCTACCTGTGTGTTAGGTACCCTTAAATGATGGTGCAACAGACAAAAGATGGGCGCTCCTCAGAGAGACACCATTTAGATGCCCACCTGGCTGCATCCCTTTGCAGGGACTTAGGCATGACTTAGTTAAGGAGGGTGTGAGGCCTCCATTATGTTATATGTCAATCTCCATGGCGGTACTGCAGGTGAAGGTTGAATCAACCACCGTGACCTGTGCTTCCCAATCTTGATGTTCAGATGAAGCAGCTTATGGCTTGTGCTGTCTGTTTCACTTATACATTCATTCAACAGGCACTCAGAAGTAAAACATTCCAATCTCTTTCCCTTGAGGGGGAAATAATAGAAGTTGGATTAGACTCCCTTTCTGATGGAGCTGAGCAGGACTAACAGACAAACTAGGGTGCCCCTGGGGTTCTTACCAGAATCAGGAAAGTGTACAGACAATCAGACAGACTGTATCCTCTTCCTTTTGGGATTTAATGAGAGCTGCTGGAGCAGGGAGCCAGGAATCCTCCTCCAGACCTCCAAGGGGACTCAAAAAATCTTGAAGGCACACTTTCATCTCAGGAACTAAAGAGGTCCTTGTTCCATCCATGAGGGCCATGACTGGTGATCAAAGAGGTTGGTCTTCTCAGGTGATGCACCAAATGCAACAACAAGCAGAAACACTGAAATGACACCCAGGATTTGGAGGCAGATTTATTTAACATCTGACAGGCCCTGCAGGAAATCAATTGTTCTTCAAAATGTCAGACCGCAAAGACCCAGGTAAGGAGGTTTTTATGGGGCTGCAAAAGAAGGATGGGTACAGCAGTAGAGTAATTGGCTGTCATTGATTGGTTCTTCCAATATACATCATAGTGACCACCTATGTATCACAGTGGCCAGCAATTTCTAAAAAGACAAAAGCAACTGGAACTGCAGCAGGAACTATTAACCTGACAACTGAAGTATACTGGCTGGGGAGGGGACATTTTTTGCTACAAGTAGGGACCCTGGAATGTACATGCTGGGAGGAGTGAGGCAGTGGTGGGTGAAGTTTACAAAAGCTGTAACCCAAACCTGATTTAGCTCAGACCTTGCTTGGATTATGTGATCTATGCCCAGTTCCTAAATAGCATCTCCAAATGCGCATTTTCCTTTTTTTAATTTAGTTGCTTTGAGTTTAAGCAAAACAAAAGAGTTAGATTTAAATGATAAGTAAAATTCTTTCACTGGGCATTATGACAAGTCTCTAGATTTCCATAGTGTTAAAGTTTGCCCTGCAACCTTCATGAACCTCTTTATATTGGGTTATAATAGTGCACTAGCCTGAGGTCAAAAGGATAAACCTGTCCATCTTTGAGTTTCTAGAATTATAGGATTGGGTAAAAAATTTTTATTTTATCTACATCTAACTAAACACATTCTTTTTCCCCAACACCATTTGCAGTACAATGTGTAAAGTTATTCTCAGTATGGAGCCTACAAACTGTAAGGATTAACATCAACCTATTTGTTTGTTTCTCCTTCTGTTCTATGAGACCTAGTGATATATTTATTCTCACCATGAATGCAAAATATATGTGTTAACATGGGATAGGGAGACTTCACAATACGTCAAGAATGTTAGGAACTTAGTGAAGATCAGCAGTTTCTATTAGTTAAGAAGTGGAGCACACTGTGGCTTGTTTTATGTAGGATTTGTTTCAGCACAGTGAGTGGGCAAGGCTCAAAACTGGTTAACTAAGTTTTAAATAGAATAAGCTACCGGAGCCAGGAATCTCATATATGCAAAGGGAAAGGGTCACAGAGGTGGCTATTTGGGTAACTATGTAAAACTAGACACCATCTACTAAAGACATATGGTCCAAACAGGGCGATAATACCTCTGAACATCAGATAGACACGAGATCTGGATGGGACTGTTGTGTGGCTCGTCTAGACAACAAGATTGTCTAGATCTTGTGTTTTAAGCACATATGTCATTGTAATTTCTAAAATAAATTTAAAATTTAATTTCAAATTAAAATATGTAATGTGCAATGTAGAAATCAGCTTAGGCAAGTTACTGGCTGTGAAATTTCCTTGAGAAGTTTGGAAAGCAATCTATGAATCTGCAGTAAAATAGTATTCCCTTAATTCTTCAAGAGAAATTTGATCTGGGACAGTATATGTGTGTCTATAACTTGCACAGGAGTGTGGATAAGTTCTTTATGAATGATACATTTAAGAATAAGACAAGTACATACAACATTCAGTTTTTATAATTGCACAAGTATTCCCTTGTGCTGCTGTTAGAATGTCTAATGCCATCCAATTTTGGAGGACAGCCTGTCTCATTAATTTTACTTCTTTATTTAGGAGAGAGAGACCAACTGTGGTGTCATTTAAGGCTCACTGAGTATAGTTAGTTAAGGCCTCGATATGTTGCATGACATCTTTTAACCCTAGGGAAGGGATAAAGATAGAGGTCAAGTGATCATACCAATGGAACACACTTTTGGACCATCAATGTTGTAGGTGGAGTAAATTTGCAGGTTTGTCGATATTTTTGACACTCCTGACTTGTAACCATGCAAATCCTAATGTGCATCTTCTGATCCATCCAAGAGGTAGCAAGGATCACAAATTGGCCCTACAGCACCAATGAATGCTACTGGGGACTTCTCATGTAATTTCAGGGCAATCAGATCAGTCTGTTGCAAGCCATTTGCTAACCTGTAAAATTTTTGTGTGT
Organism: Dasyprocta punctata; assembly: GCA_004363535.1. NCBI lineage: Eukaryota > Metazoa > Chordata > Mammalia > Rodentia > Dasyproctidae > Dasyprocta > Dasyprocta punctata. The sequence goes on along the minus strand of RJWM01016892.1, from coordinate 14,570 downwards.
ATAGACTGTTTGGGGGTGGCCATCTCAAGTATTTAGTGAAGTTAGGTCAGTAAGGATAGGAGTGATTCTTTTGTTCCCAACATAAGAGAGAGTTTCCACTGAGATGTCTTATAGTGGGGGTTAACCCTATATTCTCATCTTATAATGACTATTTGAAAATAGTACTAGGAAAGCATATCCCAAATCAGTATAAATATTGACTTTTGTCTACATGTTGTAAGACCGTGATGTGGGAAAACTCAAAACCTGACAAGTCCTGAGAAAGCACTTGTCCAAAAAAATGTGGATTATCCCTGAACCATTGGGGAAGCACTGTCCATGTCAATTGAGAGGCCTGGTCATGAGAGTTTTCAAAAGCAAAAAGAAACTGAGAATCTGTTTATAAAGGAATGCAGAAGAAGGCATCTAATCTTTCTGCTAATATCTCAATCACTGTTCAAGATATTAGACGACCAAATAATGACATGTCAGACTCTAAAATTCCCTGAACCTTATACTTATCCTCCTTATGGGAAGCTATTACTAGTTCCTCTTGGTGGAAATCTTTGTTAGTTGTCCTCATAATTATCCTATTGACTCTATTATTTGACCTCTGCATGCTTAATTGTTTCTTTGGCTTTGACTCCTCCAGACTTAAAGCTGTTCACCTACCTAAGATGAAAATACCTGGTGTCTATCAGCAGCCTTTAGATAGACCATCTGCAGGGTATCTCTGACTGCTGATCAACAACTATGACTCCCTTCAGCCTGAAGAAGCCATATCAATCATTGCCCATTACTCCCTCACAGCAATTTGGGGTACTTCTTCAGAGGGGGGAATGATAATAGGCAGCTAAGTTAGATAGAATATTATAGGCAATCAGATGGGTTGGGCCCTTGAAGGAGCCAGTGCAGAAGACCAGATACCTTGCAACTGTGGGGGAGGCAAATATCTCTCACTGTGGGCCAAACCTCAATACAAAAGACAAAATGAATACAACCACACCATATGTATGAACATCAGGAATTGATATTCTAAATAGGACTCAGATCACCTTGAGGAAAGAAGAAGGAGCCACAAACCCAACTCCTATAGGCAAAGGCCCTGTTCTGTGTTCATGCTCATTTGCTATGTGACTCTCTTCCCCATTTGATCCTGATTTAATCATTTTTATCTGAGCAATTACACTTGTAATCTTGTTGGTCGATCATAGTTCTGTCCCACCTCATGCCCACCTTGAAAGTTCCCATTTTTCCCCACATTAGATCTGTCTCACCTCATGGTTTTGCTCTATAAAAATCTCTAGAAAAGTCAGGGTCCTTGGCAACCAACTTGGGACTCCTACTATCTCTCTTTCTCTGACAGAAGCTTTCTTTTTCTCAGTAAATATACTATTCTCAAAAAAAAAAAAAAGAGAGAATAAGAAGAGAGAATTGTGTATTATGTGGGGCACTTCAAGAAGCCTTAAGATGACTGTTTCACACATTCACTCGTCCACTAGGAGTGAGAGGATATTACTGCAAAAGCAAGAAACCATAAAACATATAACACTAAACTTAGGCCTTTAAGTAGACTCTGTTCCAAACTCTTCTATTTAGTCTCTTCACATTATGCAAATGTAAGCAGATATTATGATATTCTTAATAGAACTGATTCAGAAACACTATAAAGTAGGATGCTTTAATGACAAGTCACAGAAATTTAACAGGTTCAGGTCTTGACCACATATTTTCTGTAACAGGGCTGCCCATTTCAATGAAAATTGTATCAGATAATAGCAATCTGTAAGTCCTCTTGTTTACTGTCTCCCACCTACTAATTTTGTGTTTGTGTGCACACGCCTGTGAAGAGAAACAATTGTGACTTTAGGAGTGAGCTGTACCTGAAGATTACCAATATTGTCCATTTCAATACCTAGTGCTCATAAAAAGGACTAGCTATATCTTTACTCTGTGTCTACCATATAGGTACTTGGTACTCACTGACTATGTTTTAATATTTTGCTGAGCAACTAAATGAAAAAAATGAAAGACTGACTGAGTGTCAAGAGTTTAATCTAGGTAGCTGGCGTTAAACAGGGTCTGACAATCATTTCTAAATGGGAGGAAAGAAAGAGAAGTTGCAAAAACACCAACATCTGTAAAGGTGGCTGAGAAATATTTTGAAGTGAAAAATAAGCTTCCTTTTACACTGCCTGACAAGTTCCTGAGAAGGGAGGCCTAAACTTCACAATTGGGGGACTGACTACTTCTTTGAAACCTGGAGCCAGAGGAGTGAGGAAGACAGACAGACTGCCACATGACTGTGATTTTGCTTATAAGGCATTCCTAACTGAAAATCGAATCCTTGGCACTGTTTCTTCTTGTTGTTATAATATTTTAAAGTTCCCAAACAACCTGAAACATACAGAAAATTTGGAAATGTGAAGAAGTTTAATTTTTCTTCACCATTAGAATGAAAGTTGCTGACCTTATGCTCCATCAGCTTAGAATATTTTAGTGCCTATTTCCTACCACCAGAATGTTTAGTCACATAATCACAATATAATCATTAAAATCAGGGAACTGACACCAGTACTTCACTATTGAAGCTTTATATTTTTTGCAAACATGGCTTGTTAGAGCAAAAACATCTAGTTCAGAATCACATCTTGCATTTAGTTATGTAATCTTTGTCTCCTTTAGTCCAAAACAATTACATCATCTTTTCTTACCTTTCATGATCTTGACACTTCTGAAAATTATAGGATGTCCTCTAGTTTTGCATTGTGTGATATTTCCTGAAAAATAGATTCAAGTTATGCATCTTAGGCAGCAATATCAAAGAAGTAATGCTGCATTTCACTGCTTAGTGTTGGGTGCATACAAATTTGACTTGTTATATTATTGATGTCACTATGTATTTCTAGCATGCATAAAGACATTGTCCACCAGTTTTCTCCACTGTAATATTATTCTTTCCCTCTTTGTAATTTGTAAGCATTTGTTGGGAAGATACTTTGTGTAAATATTTAATCTCTTATCAAACTCATTCATCCATTTATCCATTCATTACATAATTTTCACATTCCATGTTTCACTTACTCACTCATTTGTTTCACAATGTAAGAACTTATTATTTTCTATTCAACTAGTTATAGTTTGTAATTGTCATTGTTTATTTTGATGTTTAAATTGTCTCAGCTTTGTCCAATGAGATTCCCTTCCAACTAGCTTCTGTGCTCATTTGATCTGTTACCAATGTTTTCTTATCACTTCCTTGCCTTTTGGGATAAAAAAGTGTTCTGGGCTGAGCATGTGGTTTTCTGCCTTAATCCTAGAATCAGTTGTTTCTCCAAAAGGTCTAATTCCACTTAGTGGTAAATGGCATTTAGAAAATAATTTTTATATGCCCATTGCTATTGAATTGTCACTGTTCCCAGCCCTCTCCTTTATAATTATTTTTCTCTATACCCATGTTTGTATCTCAATGTATCTATTTATTTATAGACATCTCTCTCTCTGTCTCTCTCTCTCTCTCTCTCTCTATATATATATATATATATATATATATATTGATCCTTGTGTTGAAAATCATGACTTCATACTGACACAGGGTTCATTAGAGTTTTCATGTTTTTGACTTTTGTATTCCCTTTGTATAACCATGAGAGACCTGCTTCCTTTTGCCCTTCAAATATTTATTTATTTAACCAATAACCTTTTATATAGCCATTTTCCAAATACCACTTTCACCTCAGCCTACACAAATGCCTCCTGGCTCTGCCTGAGCTTTGTCACCCTTTTCTGTATCACATACATGAATATTTTCTTTTTATCCTGCTCAGGTCTAAATCCTGATGCCCAACCACTGCTTCCACTGTCCCCACAGAGGGCCCCTTCTAACCCCATTTGAAATACCTGGATCCTGCTCTGAGTCATATTCCCTCCATTCTCCTCGGAACACATGATCTTGTTCAACTTTATTCCATGATTTTAGTAATTATTTTTTCTGAAAAGGAATGGAAAGGAAAAGAAAATGATAAAATCACTTTTCAAAAAGTTCTTTTAAAAATTGTTTAATAATCCTGAGGGTTGAACCCTGGGCATTACACATGCTCTATAAACATTCTACCACAGGGCTACAGTTCCAGCCCTTCTTATTGTTTTATTTTGTGACAGGGACTCACACCGTTGCCCAAGCTGGTCTCAAACTTTGATACTTTCAGGAATGTAAATTAGTATAGTCACTATGGTAATCAGTATGGAGATTCATCAAAAAACTAAAAACAGAACTACTGTTTAATCCAGCTATACTACTCCTTGGTATAAAATACTATAGAAATACCTACATGTGTTCTTTTCTTTCTTTCTCCTTTCTTTCTTTTTCTTTCTTTTTTCTTTCTTCTTTCTTTCTTTCTTTCTTTCTTTCTTTCTTTCTTTCTTTCTTTTTCTTTTCTTCCTCCCTCCCTCCCTTCCTTCTTTTCTTTCTTTTTTTTCTTTCTTTCTTCCTTCCTTCCATCCTTTTCTTGTGTGTGTCAAATTTCCCATGAGATTTCAGTTGAAAACTAAAGGTTTAAAATGCTAATAAAATTTGAAACTTAGAGTGAGATGACTTCTGTGAGAATGCCAGGTGAGAGCAAGAGAATTAATCTTTGAGTTCTCACTTAAGTATAAATTTTTCCCTACAAATATGAACAGTAAGCTATTTTAAAAATTTTTCTGATACTTTCAAAATCATTGCATCATATCACCATTTTAGATTGCTTTGAAAATGTGGAAGAGTGGAAAACAATTACCTGATCCTTATTCCTGTGCCTCAAAGTGATCTGATGAAGTTATTCTCAATATATTTTTAAATGTTACATTCTAATATTTTGTTGTACTTTATTATCCTTTAATAATTGTAAGCCTAAGCTGTATATGATATACTCCAATCCTAAGGTTTTTAGGTGTAGATTTTCTGGGACTTCAGTGTCAAAAATGTATGAAACAACAGGAATTTTCATTCACTACTTTGATCATTTAAATATGAAGTTCTTATTCTTCTAGAAAGTAAGGATATTGTGTCTATCCTCACTGAAGTTTAGTCTAGCGAGAGAAGAGAGTTTCCCTCAAGTGTGGGTGGTGTTAGAAAGGAGTGCTGGATGCTGAGGGAGCATCCGAGGGACATTCACTCTAGAAGAGGAATGAGGGGATAGGCAAGAATGAATGAAAACTGACTGGGCGAGAAACTTTTAAGTGAAACCTAAAAGTCACTTGCCTGGTGAAGGGTAAGGAACCAAAGAGGAGAAGTGATATGCAAACAGAGTATAGCCCATGCAAAGGCCCTGTGGTAGAAAACTTTTGTTATACTGAAGGAGCCAAAAGAAATTCATCATGTTGGAAGCATGGAAAACTAAGTAGCACAATATGATACTGTAGTTAAGATATGTTATGGTTTGTGTTTAGATGGTCCCCCAAAGTCTCATGCAGTCATAGGACTTTTTTGGAGGTGGTTGAATCTAGTGTTTGAGTGATTCATGATGCAATGCTGGGATTAAGGGTAGGTGATTGCTGGATCAGTCCACTAATTGGACTGGCACTGCCCTAATTTCAGTATACTGGATACAATAGAGGGGACAGAAAAATGTTTATCTCCTTCTCCCCTGGTTTTCTTTTGCTATCTTCTGCCACCACGAACTGTTTCTCCTCTGAGATACCCATCTGACAAGTTACTCTGCTGGGGAGCCAGACAACTATGGAATGAAACCTCTGCAAACTGTGAGCTAAATAAGTCTTTCTTCTTTTATATTTGGATGTTGGTGTTCGTCTCAGCAATGAGAGAAAATTAAGATAAGATACAAACTAGTAATTTTCTCATTATTTTAAAAGCAATGGGTAACATTACAAGGATTTAAACAAGGAAGTTACATGGTCAATTTTGTGTTTTGTGAAGAAATCTCTGGGTGTTTTATGAAGAATGAATGTAATTTGGTGAGAAAAAATCTGTTTTAACTAGTTAGGAGGCTGTTGGATAATCCCTGTGGGCAATGTAAATCATTTGTACTAGTGTATACACAATTGGGTTAGAGAGTAAGGGAGAAATATCTATTATAAAAAGACCACAGAACTTGGTGACTGATGTACTATGGTTGTGGGGGACTTCCAAATGTGCCAACTACTTCAAGGCTCCACAGAGCAATCTGCCAGCCAGTGTTGGCCACCAGCCCTCAGAGGTTGAGGGGACAGGTGCCAGCTGGACAGCTCAGGTATAAGGAATCTGTCAGTACCTTTTACTCCATGGCTATTATCCTTCCTACACAGATGGGTACCTATCTCACATTAACCCATCACACCCAATACATTTCAATTCTGGAACTTTTATATGTACTATCAAGGAAGTAGAATAATTCTTTTCCATGATTTTCAAAGTTGAAAGGACTTAGTAGTGGAGGCATTGTCTAAATCTGCCACATTTTGGTCGATACAAAAGGTAATAACTGAAATAAGGAGATACACTGCTTCTTCAAAGGATTATTTAAATGCTAAATTAAGCTACATCCTTTCCCCTGTACTTTTTAGATATAAAAGTTAAAAAGTTCTGCTTCTTAGAGGACCACTGTAGGGTGAGTTTGTTATAATTTACAACTAAAAGGGTCCTCAAGGAGTCACCTACTGGGTTCAATGAAAATTAATGCTAACAATTTGTGTCGGACTAGTCTTTCTTCAGTGTTATATTTGAATCCAGTTGGTGTCACTGTTGATTTCATGCTTTCAATTCTGTTCTTGGGCCTTAGTTTGTATCATCAAAACAGGCCTTAAGACAAGTCTATGGTTACAAATAATTTATTTGAGAAGTCATCCCCAGAAAACTGGCAAGAAATTGAAGAAGTAGGTTGGAGAAGAGAAAGAGGTCAATAAAATATGTGTTGTGAGAAAAGCATCATTGTTGGAGCTTATATTTTAATACTGCTATGGAATTTCTGAGAAATAGTTTAGAACATACCTCAGTGATGTCCTAGAATAAGGGTGATAAAACCAGTATATTCATCTACCAATAGTTTACCAATTATTGGTTGAAAATTGCCTGATAGGGGATTACCTCTCTGGTACTTTCATCTGGTCCTACATGTGGGACAGCCTTATTTTGGTGTCTAGAAAAAATGCTCATACGATTTGCACATATTTAGCAGGAAACAGCCCCCAGCCTGTGAGTATAAAGAGCCCCCAGCCTGTGAGTATAAAGAGGACAGGGGCAGATGTACTTTTCCTACATCTCAGTCTTTGGTAGATTCAGATTTTGACTATTACACTCTTATTTTCAGGATTTAATCTTGTTCTTTTTCAGTAACCATCACTTTTCCCTACTGATTTATTGCTGTTAGCAGACACACATTTTCAAATTTCTTACATCTGAAATACATTGTTCCTGTAGTTCCATCTAGTTACTACATTATTTACTTTCATTCTTTCAAAACTTTCTTTCATATTACAGTTTTTGAAAGAGTTACCTATAGTTTCAGTTTCACTTCCTAGTGCCCTTGCTCTCTGTTACCTGGTCCAGTGGGATTTCTGTCCTCATCAGCACAGTCAAATTGCTCTTAAACGACTGAGCAATCGTCTCTGTGATGCCGAAACTAGTGGTCTTTTCTCTGCCCTCACCTTACTCAACATTTCAACATAGTTGCAAGACTTGCCTTCATCTTAAACATTTTTTCTTCTTTTGATTTTTGTAGCACTGAATGTTCTGACTTCTTTGGTTACACTTCCTGTTCTCCCCTAATAACTAATTTTCTGATGCCCTGGATGATTTTTCCAAAATTCCACCCATTTATATATTCTCCCTAATTTAACTCATACAAATGACCACTTCACTGAGCTGCAGACCAATACACATGGCAGGCTACTTACTTTGCAGTTTCATTTGCGTATTAACTGGGCATATTAACATATCCCCAAATAAGCAAAACTCATATTTCTCTCTCACACCTCCTCATTCACTGATATTTCACATCTCATGAAATGTCCACCATTTTCCTGATTGGTCAAATGAAATTCCACAAACCATTCTTTATTTCTGTTTCCCTCGCCTACTTGATCACTTGAGCAATTTCTGTTGTCTCCACATCAAAGATAAATCCTAAATACACATCTATCTCTACCACTTAGAGCAGTGTATCGTAATCTTTCTCCAATATACTTACAATAGCTTTCTAACTGCTTCCTGTTCCTCCACTCTCATGTCCTTGTGACACATCCTGTACACAGCAAACTGAATGACATTTTGTTGTTTTGTTTTTTGAGATAAAATCTATGTAGTTCAGCCTGGACTTGAATTCACTATGTAGCCCAGGCTGAGCTTGAACTCTGGGCAATCCTCATGCCTCAGCCTCCTGAGTTCTGAGATTACAGGCATACATCACCACACATGGTAAGAATGATATTTTAGACCCATACATTGCATCACTTCCTTCTTAAAATCCTCTGATTGCTTCTCATGGCACTCCATGACAACAAGAACAACAATAGCTTTGCAATGTGACTCTTCCTTAACACACTAATTTTTTTTGGAACTATTTACTTTTCTGTTCTCTCTATACTAACCACACTTGTTTTCTTTTCTTAGTGATTCTTAACAAAAACAATGCCTCTTTCTGGGGGTATTTTTGAAATTTGTGTGTCTCTTGGCTTATTATGATATTTGGTGGCATCATAGCGTGTACGGGTCAATGGTTCCAGATGTTCTGCCACATGCAAGGCAGCCCCACGTGAGTGGAAGCACAGCTCTGCTTTCCCTATGACCTTCCCGCATCCTGCCAGATTCTTGCAGTTGAAGAATCTACCTACGATTATTTGAATTTGAAACCAAACTCCATTTTACATATATTCACGAAGTACTTTAAAATTTTAATATACTCCTAAATTTCTAGGAATATAACTGCATTGTAAATTTAGGAAAGATTGCAATTTGTTTTGTTAGAAATTCTACAAGAGTTGCTCACTGTTTCAGACAATTACATCACCAATGGCAACGCCATTTGTGATATTTGAGTTGCCAATGCAACACACCTGTACCCAACTCCATTTGTAGTTGACGCATTCCTGTGGATTCTAAGTATAGACACAAACATCTGACTACCTCATATGGCTGCTTGTTATGATACCTGAGCATTTTTGTATAGAATACATATTATTTTATTATAAATTATCTTTCTACTTTTATTATAAATTATCTTTTAACTTTATATTAAAGTTAGGAAGTTATATTAATACTTTTGGAAATGATTTATGTAAATATTAATGTATTGCATTGCTATTTTTGAAAATTATATAAACATCTTATATTATATATACACTTAATTTTGAGGTCACAAAGGGAATTTTATAAGCTATTCATCATAAAAAGAGCCATTCCATTTATCATGAAAAGCTCTGGGGTCAGGGCTCAGGACTCAGGGTTAAGAACACTGATCCAACACTTTAGGCTTGGTCTTACTCTTGGTATTTTGTGTGCTGGGTTCATTCGTTATGGTCTTGAACAATAGAAAAATTTCTCTTTAGGTGTATAGTAGGAATAGGATGATGGGCTAGCTCCTGATCATATTCAAATATCTGTCTATAATTAGCCTAGTAGAGCTGTATGTGAAGCAGAAACTATTAGCTGTTTATCAAACCTTTCACTCTACTTCATCAACTAGACCATATTTCCCAACATCTTTGCCACTAGATGTGGCCAAGTGACTGGAGGCATAAAAGTATTTTATTTTGAGCATTTAAAAAAATTCTTTTTGTCTTTGGGTTACCCTTTACAATGTACATTGACATTCCCCTCTCCTTCTTTCCTAATTATTTCCTGTGAGTTGCTTTTATGGAAAGGATTCTCAGCACCAGCACCCTGATCATCCAAGAAAGTGATATGACAAAAAAGTGGTGACACCATTTTTCTTTTACTCTTTCAATTTTCATTCTTATACTGTGGCACATGCAAAATAATCATGCAAAAAGAAAAGTCAGTATCACTTTTATTCTTTTTTTAATCTCCAGTTAAAATTTAAGTGGGGTTTTCTGAGGTCAGATGTATTTTCCTTATATTCAGTTTGTATTTCTTCAAGAATTTTGGCACTGATTTGCTAATTAGTCACTATTTTTGGTGTTGAGGATTTTTGCCTTTTTGGGAGGGAGTGTGCTCAGATGTTTTAGAGATCTTGAGAGAGGCTGTACAGGAGGCAAACAGAATACAACTATTTTAAGTCATGATGAACTTTGTTTCTTTAACACACAAAATATAAAATGGCCCATGAAGCTCTCAGGAGCTGATGTGATCCATTGTGGTATGTTCATGAACAGAGAAAAAAAACATAAGGCAAAAGCTGCAGCTTCTTATATGTGGTCAGTAAGAATTAGGATATGTGTTGTCCTGGATAGGGCCGGAGTCAGTGGACTTCAGGTCTCACAATGGTGACACGTCAACTGAAATGAAACCATCTGACTAGAATGTGAGCAGAAACTTCTTTGGGGAACTCCTTTTGCCATTCTAATTGGGATTTTTTCTTTCCTTCTTGCAATTTCCTACTGATTGGCATACTGGGATATTTGTCAGACTGCCAAAAGCAGGTGAATTTTCAGGATATTCATGAAATCATGTTGTAAAGGTGAAAAATTCAATTGCATGGTGTCAGTCTTCCAAGGTAAACTATCCCCCATGGAGGCACAAGATTTAAAGTATATTGATGTATTTGTCCAAAGTGAAACACCTCATTGTTTTTTGATGTTGTTCTCAGACTTCTGGCTAAGCTACCAGGTTATGTTGAGTATTAGGATTATGACTGATTATCTGTTCTACATACTAGTTACTACAACTACTTTTGCCTAGAAGAATTAGGAAATTGCACTAACAGATTTTTGTGGGACTCTTGTAGACCCTCATATAATTCACTTTAAGTGTCCCCTATCAAGAAACATAATTGACATTTTGGGCACTGCAAAAAATTGTGTAAGATACAATTTGATTAACTTTATGATAAAGCCAAGAGTCAGAAATACCAAAGCATTAAATAGAAAAGTTTGAGTAATAATACTTGCAGGTTGTCATTTTTCAGGGAAAATTAAGGATGTTCAAAAACATGCTTCATAGTGAACTAGTTCAATTACATATCATATCTTATTGATGCTGATAGAGTTCTTGAACCAGGGGAAATGTGGAAGAAAAGACTATCCACAGGAAACCCAGTACTTCAAAAGAACGAGCTGTGTAACTCGCAAGGTCTGTTTTAGAAGTCAGTTATGTTTTGGAGGAAAATGCAGTGTGTTTAATTGAGGACTAGATAAAAAAATGTAGTGAAATTTTGATCAATGTGCTTTGGTAGAACTGTTCAGTTCTTCCTTCAACACTAATTTGTTACTAATTTATAGTGTTGTTATTCAGTTTTTATTATTACTACTAATAATTATAGCAGTTACTTGGCAGAGTCCTTGCCTTATTATCCTATGTATATTCAAAACACACTTCATTGCCAGGCATATTGTAGTTGCTCATTAAATGCTTGCTGAAATAAATTCCTGGTTGCATGCATGAATGAATCAAAAAATAAACCAATATTAATTAAAACTGAGTTGGTTTTCATCCACATCATGTGTGGAATGGATCATGAGCCCTAGAGGAATAGGAAGATGACTTTCCTAAAGGAATTATTTAAGATTTTATTTGCAGAAGTGCAGTCTAAAGATATTTCATTAGTATCAACTTTTTGAAAGAGGGAGACATTCTAAGGATTAGATTTAGTCAGACATGTTGGCATATGCCTGTAATCCTAGCACTCAAGAAGCTGAGGCAGGAGGATAGCTGTGAGTTTGAGGCCAGCCTGGGCTACAAAGTTAGTGCAAGGCCAGCATGATCTGTCTAGTCAAACCCTGTATCAAAAAGACTAAAAACAAAAATAAGGATTAGATTAAACTACCAGCAAAAAAGTGTTAATGGAAAGGTATGGAGTAACATAGCATCAAATAATCATGGTAAAAAATTTGATCTTATTTTAGACTTAATTGTTTAGTTTCAAAAGCATAGCAATCGGGGAAAGATAGCTGTTTTTTCCCTTTTGGTAAACTGCTGCTTTCTGTTAACAAAAGTCAAATTTGGCTTGGAGAAACCAGACACTGGGGATCATGAGTGCAAGGTTAGGGTGTGTGTCAGCACTCAGTATAGAAAAGGGAACGTATTTGGCTTGTTGAGCATTGCTCCCAGGATGGTGGGGCATGCGAGAAGAGACCCAGGACAATAGCCAGCCCAAGCACACAGGTGCATCCACGCCTTTGAAGGGCTGAGGAACCAGTGAGACCAGCAACATAGAAGCATCTGAAGCAGCAGCCAGGAAAGAGCAGTTGGACCCTGGAGAACTCCACCAACAGAATATCCGTCTCAGGCCCCACATCAAAACCAAGTTCAACTCCATACACAGCATATTTCTGGAATCTAACATGGAAATTATCACAGAACTGTAAACACCAGAGGTATTTTACTACTTTTATACTCCAGTGTTTGTTTGATTGACTATCCCTTTACTGTCTGGTTGAATGTCATCTTGTTTTGTATTCTGTGGTTATTTTGTGTTTGGGAATATTTTTAAATTTATTTTTTTGCTTCTTGAGACAGGGTCTCACTAGGCAGTACAGGCTGCCCTTGAACTCACTATGTATCCCAGGCTGGCCTCAAACTTGCAGCTATCTTTCTGCCTCAGCCTTCCAAGTACTGAGATTACAGGCATGCACCACCATGCCCAGCACAGGACTTTTTTCTCTCTCCTCTCTTTCTCTGGTCTCCTTTTTCTTTTTTCTCTCATTTTTTAAATTCTTTTTCTCTTTCTTGCTTCTTTTTTTTTTCACTATTTAGGTTTCTTACCTTTCTCTTCTGTTTTCTTCTAGTGATCATCTTTCTCTTTTTCTGCAGTTACTACTTCAATTAAACTTTCAAATGAGTAATCATTGTCTCTGCCTTTTCTGATTACTCCTTCCCATTCTATTTCATTCTTTCCCTACTGTGTCCTCCAGTTTCCCCAAACTCGGGTGATCATTCTTTGACCTCCTGCCTTGACTCTACAGTATCTGACCTCAGTTATCACTTTAGCAAGTCTCCTATCCATCCTACTTCTCTCATCCCCTGCAGAAGGGTAGTACTCCTTCGTAGAGGGAAAGTCACTGCATGCAAGTGCACAGTATACGTTTGATTTTGTTATGTGACCTTACAGTTTGCGCTTGTTGATGGAGGTAGCAGGTTAATGTTATCATAGTTTGTCAGTAGTAAAGTTGTATTTGAAACTATTGTTATTACTAGCTGTACTACTTTAGCCAGGATGTCATACATGTTATAAACAGTTTTTCTCCATTGTTTGAAGACACTGTGATTGTATGGGTTATAATCATCATCATGGCCCAGCACCAAAAGATTGGGAACTGATCCAAATAGTAATTTTGTGTTCTTTACAAATTGGGAAGGTATGTTGTTGGGATAGCTATAAAGAACTCCTTACATCTACAGAATATTCCTGAAGAACAGACATTTCCTAGGGAAGCCTCAATACTAGTGATAAAGCTATATATCATAAGAAATTGGCAAGCATCAACATAGAAAACAATATAAAATAAAAGGGAAAAAAGAAAATGACAAGATGAAGAAGAAAAATGCAACTCCAGCCCCTCCACCCCACCCAGAACAAGCCTGAAACTCAATGAGATAGTAAAAATTTTAAGTAAAACAGTGGAACTTTAGAAAATGATACCAAAAGAAGTGAAAAAACAAGTGAAGAAGGCTACAGAGAAAATAATCTCTCAGGTATAAAAAGAAATGATGCTTAAAATCAAAGATATTAGAGAAGACACAGAAAAAAACAATAGATAAGCTTAGAAAAATGATGGGAACAAAAGATGCCCAACATAGGAAAGAAATGGAATCCATGAAACAGATACAAACAGAATCCAGCAGATTAAAACCTCCACTGAAATAAAAATCATATGCAACAGATTGAATGAAGGCAAGGATAGAATTTCAGATTTTGAAGACAAAATTGCAGTTAGTGATCATGAAAAGAAAGATACCTCAAAAATAGCAAGAAACTATGAAAAAATCAATCCAAAAGCAACATAAGCAAAGAAGAATAATACAAGATTGATTGAAGTCAGTGAGAAACCTGGGGACAATACAAATGCCATTAAAATCTCTTCACAGAAATAATGACAGAAAACTACCCAAGAATAGATAAAGAATTTGACATACAAATAAATGAAGCAGTCATGACCAAAATAAAAGTAGACCAAGACATATAATAATCAAAATTCCAGAAATTCAGCACAAGAACAGAATATTAAAAACTGTTAGAGAAAAGAAACAGAACACCAATAAAGGAAAGCCCATTAGAATCAAGCAGACTTCTTAACACAAACCTTCAAGTCAAGAAGAGCTTGGAGTGAAGTATTTCTTTCTTTTTTTATATTAAAGAGAACAAAACCAAATAAAATAAAACAGAATAAAGCCAATCAAAACAAAACAATGAAAGTGATATAGGACTTCGAAACAAGATAATAGAAAATCAACAATGGCTACCATAATATATCTTGTTATCTTCAAAATAGCTGCTCAT
>RJWM01016891.1:14032-44475 GCA_004363535.1 Dasyprocta punctata | reverse complement strand
CATTGTGTCCCCTAGGCAACAAGGTAAACTGTATTTTCTCTCTTTATTGTGTTGAAAATATGTAAAGCCTATGAACAAGAGTTACCGGGGAAAGTTTTCCAGAGGAGAAGAACAGCATAAGCAACATTAACCTGAGTTTACAATAAAGATAACTCTGGACCTTTCAAGACTTTGCTAATTGTTATTTTTCTTTTGAAAGTTTTAAATGAAGTTTATTTTTAGAACAGTTTTAGACTTAACAGAAAAATCAGGAAGATAAGACAGTACTCTTTACTCTGCACTCAGTTTCCCCTCTTGAAATCTTAATTAGTACATCACATATGTGACAATGAGGGAGGTGATATAGTATGCTATTATTAACTAAATCCTTGCTTTACATTGGTTTAGCTTTTATCATTTTTATGACTCAGGATTCCATCTGAGATACCACGTTATAATTAGTCATCAATTGCCTTAAGCTTCTCTGAGCCATGACCATTTTTTACATTCTGTTTGTTTCTTGGTGACTTTGAGAGTTTTGAGGGACCCTGGTCAAGTATCTTGTAGGACAACTTTTTCCTGGAACTTATCTAATTTCATCATGATTAGATTTATGGGTTATTGAGAAGACTACAGAGATAAAGTGCCACTTTCATAGTGTCATCTCTATTATCATCCACATGATTAACCACTATCAATGTTGACCTTGTTCAGCTGGCTAATGCTTAACAGCCTTCTCCACTGTAAAATGATTTTTTTATCCTCCTTTTTGTACTGTACAGAAGGAAATCACTGGGCTTCTAATTTTGGCTCATAAATAAATTACTTAAAGAAAGGTTTGCATTTGAGTAAGTCATATTGAGTTCTTTCCAAAGAGATCTACTTCTAAGTATAGACATAGCCTCTTTTTAGATACAGAATGTCTCTCTGGAACAAGCTGGACACTTTTTGTCACTTCTCAGATTTCAGGTTCAAAATATAAAGCACAAAAAAAAACTGAGTAATTAATACAGAATTCCAAAATGAATTGGGAAGCAGTTATTCCCAAATCAATTGTGGGTTCTCCTGACTTTCAGTTTTTGATTCTGGTTCTGATGTTCCAGAGTATATTTAACCCCAAACATGCTAGGTCTTTTTTTAACTAGGAAGGAAGTTAAGTTTTTGGTTATTGTTTTTTTTCATTTGGAGCATGGACCTTGTTTCAATATTTTTTTCTTTTTTTTTTTTAATTTTAAAGAGGATAAAACCAAGAAAAATAAAACAGAATAAAACCAATTAAAATAAACCAGTATACATGATATAGGACTTTAAGACTTTTTGAAATCAACAATAGTTACCATAATGCCTTCTGTCATCTTCAGAACAGCTGCAGATACCTTCGGACATAGTAAAATTCGAACAGAACAGAATAGAATAGAAACAATAAAGACGGAACAATGAATGCAATAAAGGACTTCAAAACAAACCAATAGTAAATCCAAAATGACTCCCATGTCTTGCTGTCTTTCAAATAGCTGCTCATGCCATCAGATTTAACATGGGAAACCCCTTATTGGTAAAATCCAACAACTTGGAGTACTTTCTTTTTTAGGCAAGGGAGTGTTGCAGTGTCACATCTTCTGCAAAATTCCAAGTAAATGCCACTGTCCCACATTACCTGAAACCCATCTTTCATTGCAGTTGCCTAACTTCTTACCATTCCTAGTCCCAAGAACAGAAAACAACAAAGAACTCCATGAGGAAGGCTAGCCACCACCTCTCCCACATATTCCCCTTACTCTGGTTTCACGTCCTGACTCCGACAAAGGGGCTCATGTTATCAGGCGTGTCTTCATACTTGCTACACACTTGCTTAGTTTCTATTTACCCCCAAACAGTGTGGGTTCTAGATCATCTCTCTCAGTCTGGAAGAGGAGATGAAACTTTTTCTCCTTCCCCACTGCACAGAAATTTAGTGAGAGAAACATTTTACCTGTTGGTCAAAGGGTAGTGACCTTAAAAAAAAAAAATAGCTACTAAATCTCCATTTAATTACAACATGTCTTTTTAGAGAAATTCCAAGTCTTTAAATTCTTTACTGTCCCAGTGTTCCTGTTCAATCAGTGGATTCTGTTTAGGATTCTATCTTCTTCTTTTAGTTCTCAAGACTCTAATGATTGTTCTCTCTCTTTTGCACCCTAACCTGGCAAAGCTCTACTTTGGGTCTTTCCTCCACATTAATATACATTACTAATAAAAACCTTGGGATTTATCAGTTCTTAGTAATATTGACAATAAATATACATTCAACCCTTCAGTGGCAGGACAAAAAATATGAACTACAGAACATCAGGAAAAAGTCCTTATAAGGATGAGACAGGGTCCAGGGAAACTGACAGAAAGTAGAGCTGGGGCTTTCCCGATGTCCTTCACACCTGGCTCTGTTCACTTTGCTTGGCCTCAGAACAGCACAGAAAATCTCCATTAGAATTTCTACTTCTTGTTCCAATGTCAATTCACAGAACTGATGAGAATTCATGCCAGTCCCACGTGCATCTGTCACTTGAACTTGGTTTGACAAACTAAATTAATGTCAGTCAACTTAATATCAGTTTAATGATATCAACTTAATATCAGTTTAATGACCAAGCTCACTGTCCTGTAACTTGGTCCTTTTCTTTAAATGGTTGACTCAATTTGACAGAGCTTTATAGTCCATCCAGCTACTATCATTCTAGGATACACTTTAGCTGCCTAACACAGTGGGAAATATTGTTTAAAATGTATTTTGATGGGATATACTCTGCTAGATTATAATGCTTGAGAGCAATGGCTATGACTGTTTTGGTCGACGTAGGCTATTCACTGTAATTGCCACAGAATATTCACTGAAATATTCTGAGTGTAAACTCTAACTTGCCAAAAATTGTTTCCAAGGAACAAATGAAAGTGGAGGGAAGGGGAAAGTTTTTAAGTAAAGCACTTCGTCCATATGCAAGTTCCTAGAATTTATGCCTTACTTGCAATACTACTATTCTTTGAAGCAACTCTAAACAGTGCAGATTATTATCACCCTTTTACAGGTGAAGAAATTGAGACCAAGGACAATTAAGTAACTACCTAAGGTCATATAGCCAGTAAGTAGAAGAATCAGACTTTGAATCAAGGTCTATCTCTACTCCCACGTATTCTGTATTGTGCCAGTAAAATAAAAGTACTTTCTAAACTACAAACAATCCTATGAAAGTATAAATTATTTTCTTATTATTAAGAAGATTCTGAGAAATTTAATCCATTAGATATGTTAGAATATGGTATTATAGTGGCTGTCTCTAAACATTTTATCGCGGTTTTAAAACCATGACACAAAGAAAGCCTTCCCTTGGATTTGAGGACCCATTTCTCCAGTAAAAATGCTGACTTTATCTGATCCCCCAGTTTTAACAGGGACCTTCAAGTGCTTTATTTTCCACTGGGCCCTCCTGAGAACTACTGTCGCCTGGATGATGGGCTCCTTTAGAAGCTCCTACTCTCCCCTTCATCCAAAATTATCATCTTGGTGCATCTAGCTTGCTGTAATGGTACTGCAGAGTGGGTGGCTTATCAACAATTGGAAACACTTCTCTCAGTTCTGGAAGCTGAAAGTCTAAGACTAAGGCTTCACAGAAGCAGCACCCTACTGAGGGCCTCCTGGTTTGTAGACAGCTGTCTTCTTACTGTGTCCTCACTCAACAGAAGGGGAAGGGAGCTTTCTGGCTTCCCTCTAATCCCACTAATGAGGGCTTTGCCTTGATGTCATCACCTTCCAGAGCCCTTGGCACCTAATATGATCATTTAAAGTTTAAAATTTCAATACAGAATTTGGGGGGCCTGCGCATTCAGTCTATAACAAGTGTCATCAGGTGGGTTCAGCATGCAGGCCAAGAGCCCGGGGAGACACTGCACAGTCTCTTCCTTCAGTGCCGTTCAGAGGCACAAGCTCATTACAGATCTATGTGATCTAAGCAAGTTTTCAAAATCATCAAGTTTAGAGGAATTTAAAAAAGAAAGAAAGAAAGAAAGAAAGAAAGAAAGAAAGAAAGAAAGAAAGAAAGAAAGAAACTACTCTCTCCTTTCTATACACAGGAAATTACCTTTTAAAAAACACATAACCAAGCACGAAAAGATTCAGTATTTGAGTAAATATTCCAAATCCTTGGCTGGGGCATGGCATTAGGTCATTAAAGAAGAGGGTAAATTAATTTCACATTCCATTGTAAAAAAACAGGATTTTAAAATATTTGCTGTAATTTAGTTCTAGGTTACTTACAGATAATTAATTTTGTGTTTCTGTCATGTTATTTGCCCAAATTTAGCGTCTTTCCTCAGCCCCCTTCTTAACATTTTGTCATTTAGCGTGCATTCCCAACCCCTTACTCACTGTGTGCTCCTTACATGATCCAGAAAAGCCTCTTCCTTCTGCAGCACCTTTTAGGACAGAATCCTTCTGAGCTATTACTACTGTGTTTATTCAATGAATGAATAAGTTTTCCTACCCACAGTGTTAACCAAATAGTCTAAAATGTTTCATTGTTAATAGTGCATATCATTGCATAAGAGATAATAAAGTAGACTCAGGAGAAAGAAGAAATACATTACCTAAGTAAATCTAGAACCTAAAAATAATGCATAGTCTAACAATAAATTGTGGCAGATGGCCTGCCAGTAATAACCAACTCTGTCTCTTCTCACCTTTTCATACAAGAAACATAAAATAAAATTGTTTCTCATCAATAAGAGAAAAATGAAGCAAAGAAAGGGGACAATCAATGCTTTTGCAGAATGACAGACTACATGAGATTAAATCATGATATGACAATAAGAGCAATTTCCATGTGTCAGGGCTGACTACTTAAAAGGTTGAGAGATGAAAGACTGGAAACTCAAGAAGAAAATGTTCAAATTCCATCTTATTAAGTAGTTGACAGTATGGTAGTATATGTAAAATGTCCAGGTTTCAAATCATTGCAAATTTGGGTTATTTGTGACCAAGGTCTCACCGTATATCCTCCTTTAGTGTAATACAAGTTATATGCTTCTCATCTGTTATTTCTTTGATTGATTGATTGATTGATTGGTCGATTGACTTTCAGCAGCATAAAATAATGAACACTGATTGTCTTAAGTTTCAAAGGCTCAGGAATCTGGACACAGTTTAACTTGGTGCTTGTGGCTCCAGGTCTCTCACAAAACCATAATCAATGTTCACCAGAACTGCCTAAGTAAGAAATTAATTTTAAAAAGAAAACAATGGCCTGGAGATTAATTAGTATACCTTAAATACTACAATATGGAGAGAGAAAGTCAATGATACATCCAAATGAGCGATATTATTTATAAAGTTTCAAGGAGTACTAAGAATATTTTACACAGATTCTTGGGACAAAGTTAATTCTAAAAGAGTGATGCCCATAGGAAAAGTAGAGACACAGAATTTTTTTTTAAATGATTGATATCCAAAATCATTTCAACTTGCCTTTAAAGTGCAGTATGTCACATAAGTTAAACTCCTCTCCCCTCTAACCCACAAAAGCTTTTCTCTATTAATAACTAGGAGGCCTCCCTCACTCGTAGATTAAAGACTAGAGCCAGGGATGTAGCTCAGCAGCATAGTGCCTGCCTGGCAAGTATGAGGTCATGAATTCAATTTCTGGTACAAAGGAATAAAAAGAGTAGATAGTTAGCCTTTCCCTCCACTTCTGGATGCAGGGTGACCTTCCTGCTTCTTTAGTTTTACCATGCTCCCTATTCTTCTTGTTCTATTCCCTGGCCCCTTGATCACCTGCCTCCAAGCTCCTTCCCACCTCTAATTTTTGCACAAGTTGTCCCCTGTGTGAGGGCCATTCTCCTAGATCTGTA
Source organism: Dasyprocta punctata (assembly GCA_004363535.1). NCBI lineage: Eukaryota > Metazoa > Chordata > Mammalia > Rodentia > Dasyproctidae > Dasyprocta > Dasyprocta punctata. The sequence continues at coordinate 38,619 of RJWM01016891.1, read as the reverse complement.
TTACTTTATGTGTTTGAAGCTTAGCCATTCTTGGATGTTATCTCCAATATCTCTTCCTGAGACACACACTCACACTGGATCAGGTTTCCCAGATCCCCTTATACACTACATTTTCCTCCAGAACCCTTAATATAACTGACAATTACATATTTGTATATATTATCTGATTATTATCTTTGTCCCCAGCTGGTCCACACTTCCTGGGGGGAAGGACTGCATCTGTCCGAGTGCTCATTACCTTACCTTTATCCAGTACAATCTGGCACTGGATAGTTAATTAATGGACTCCATTCTCCCTATCGTTCACCTAGAACTGCCCTAAACTGATCATTTAGGTGAAAGTAAGTGTGAGTGCCCATGGAGAACACTTTCAAAACTCTCTGTAGAAAATCTTCATGCCAGGATAATCTCACTCACTGAAATTATCACTCACTGAAACTATCATGCCATAGTTGCAATGTTTATTACGCCCCTTCCAAAAGTCTTGCTGCAATCTAATCTCCAAAGTAATAGTATTAAGAGGTGGAACCTTTAGGAAGTGCTTTGGTAATTAGGGCTTCTCCTCTCTTGTGGACAGGATTTAGGCTCTTATAAAAGAGGGCTGCACCCAGCATTCACAATTTTTGCCCTTCCACCTGGGGTAGAAATGCCTTGTAAGGACACAGCCTTCAATTTGCCATCTTAGAAGCAGAAACAGGGCCTTCACCTGACATCAAAGCTGCTGTGCTCTGATCTTGGACTTCTCAACCACAGAACTGTGAGAAATCAATTTCTTTTATTTATAAACTGCATGTTTCTAGGGTTTTGTTGTAACAGCACAAATGGACTAACACACTCCTTCTGTTACTCATTTCTTCCTACACTTAACCTTATTCATCTTTACTCCTTTTCTGCAGTCAGAACTGGAAAGAAAAAAAATCAGAGGTAACATCTCCCTGAAGATCATCCACCAGAACCAGGTATTTACATCTAATTATTTAGTTCTCACTGTAGCTTCTGCAATGCTGTAAGGCTGACTTTTCTTTTCATGGGAAAGTAAAACTGCTTTCATTTTGTATTATCTGTTTATCTGAATTTTCCTGTCCTTATTACAGATAACTGTGACCTGCTCATGCATGGACTTTTTCTTCTAAGACTTTGTGGAAATCATCCTTTTCAAATATGTTGCTTCTTCTCAAACCCAAGCTCTTTGAAAATCAGCAATAACAAACTGCATCCCATTAATATCAGGACTACGAGTGCTCTATTATTTTTAAACTGATTATTTCTCGTTCATTCATTTGTTAAGCAAATATTTATGGGTGACAATCTTTATGCCCAGAATTGGTTTAGGATCCAGTGTACAAACAATGAGTGTTTCCCTACAGGCTAAGTCGTTCACAGTCTTAGATAGGAAAAGCATCCTGCTTCTATTCTAAAGAGGATTAAAGAAAAGATATTTTCATGTCAAAAAATAAAAATGATCTTCAAAATATTTCACCTGTGACAGGAATTGTAAGAATTATTAAAACAGACTTTAATGATGTGATACTCTGGAGTAAGCAGAGGGGCACTGAGGTGACCCTGAATTCCCACAGGCACCCACTCCGGTGTCTATAGAGGTCTGCAAGATCTTCCCAGGAATCTTTCTAAGAAATGATAGGTGCTCTTCTTTCTGGAAAGTTTTACATGTGATTATACCTATGGTCCCATTGAAAGGCCAACAAAACACTTTTATAGGGTTTTCCTAAATTCTCCACCCCCAAATCAAATGATCATCCAAAGTTATGTTCAGAGCCTCCCATTTGTTTTAGGGGTCTCCAAGACCACCCACGTGCTCAGTGGTTACCTAGAACCCTGATGGCAGACCTTTTAGAGACCAAGTGCCAAACTGCAACCCAAAACTCACTTTTTTATCACAAAGTGCCAACACTACAATTAAACCTGAATATTGAGGTTTTAGTTTAGAAAAAAACAGAAACTCATAATTAGCATCTTTTGTCTCAAATGAAAAGCACAATAACATCCATGCAGCAAGTTCACCACCACTGAACTAGAAGGACCCACAGGATTCGACATACACTGTAATTGTACTCAGAGCTAAGATATTGCACCAGAAGTATATACAAGAGAATCGGCAGGAAAAGAAGACACAGGAGAAATCCACGTGTAGGCTCCTGATGTTCCTGTGAGTGATCACATCAAGTGTGTTCCTTTCTCTACCAACAAAAAGCACACCACTGCCATGTGATCATGGCAAACAACTGACACTTTACCTTACATTCTATTCCTCAGCACTGACATTCAATAGGTTAGGGGTATTAAGTGCATTTTTTTCAACTTACAATACTTTCAATTTACCATGTATTTAAGGGAAAATAACTCCTTTGTAAATCAAAGAGCATCTATATGTGTCATGTTTTTGCCCAAGAAATGTCCATTACAGACTCAGTGACCAAGGCACCTTGTACTGGGGTTTGTGAAATGGGCAGTGGGCATACTTTGTTTGGAAATTTATAAAATTTCAGACTAGCAGAATGTAGTAGATTTTCACCATAAATTACATTGTTTATAGAGTCTAACCTCAGTGAGATATTCTAACCTTTTGGAGAATGAAGAGAACAAATTCGAAAGCCAAATTCTCAGATACCAACCAAGGACCAAACTAATTAAGCAGATCGTTCTGAAGATAGCAGCTCGAGGTTGCTATATTAGCTTTTCTGCATACCATTCTTTAACTTTTCTGGCAGAACATGTATTGTTGGAAATAGAAAAATTCATGATTATCCCTATTTGTATATATATGTGGATAAAGAAAATATGGTTAGAATCCATTTTAGGTAGTTTTATCACTAAAATTATTACTAGCAATTATTATTTTAGATAGATACTGTTAATACAATTTCTATAAATTATAGCAACTATCATTAGTAGTTGTGACAATATTTTCTGTGATTAATACAGTCTGTATTTTTCTATGTAGTATTCATATTAATAATACATTCAATGATCTTTAACATTCACAGATTTTAGTATGCTGAGGTCTTGAAAATTAAAGGAAATTCTGTGTTTGGTTCTTTATTTTATTTTTCTTCTACTCTATTGTCTTTCTTAACAGGGTGGACTTGCTACAGCTTGAAGGAGCTTTGTGAGCATGGATTTCAAGCGTGTGAAAGAATATTTCTCTTGGCTCTACTATCAATACCAAATCATTACATGCTGTGCTGTCTTGGAGCCCTGGGAGCAATCCATGTTCAACACTGTTCTGCTAACCATTTTTGCTATGGTGGTGTACACTGCCTACGTCTTCGTCCCGATCCACATTCGCCTGGCTTGGGAATTCTTCTCAAAAATATGTGGATATCACAGTACAATTTCCAATTGATCTGATTTGCACTCTGCGAAATGGCATTGCACATTCATGTTGCTTGCAACTTCTTGATTTAGGTGACTACTAAGTCATCTTTCACTCTCTGGCCAGAAAAGCATTCTTCTCTGTGCACTCTTACATACTGCCTGGAGTTTCAGATGGATGTTTCTCTAATTTCTTTTGTACACGCTGCATTGTGTTGCATTGTGCTATAGAAAATACAATGCCTTTACCTGACATACCATGTTCACTCAGTGAGAATCTATCACTTTATTTTTTTTTTAATTAGGATGGCTTCATACCAATTTTTTCTTGAAAATAAATTCATAAGAGACCCTACGAGAATTATATTAAAATGCTCCCTTGACATATATTCTACACTGAAGGATATACTGCAAAAAAAAAAAAATTCTTTATAGGCTACTGTCAAAAGTATCCTATCCTTGTTTACAACGTGTAAAAAGATGTGACTAAATTATGCTGACCCATTAAAGTCTTATTTTCTGGTAAACTGCAAATATCTAAAATTCTTTTATTTCTTTTAATTAAATTTACTTAAAATTATTTTACCTAAATGCAAAAGAGCAGGCTGGGGAAAATTATTTTCTTTCAGACATGGTTCATAAATTGTTTCAAATATTTGAAATCAACAATGTTAATTTTAGATAAGTGCTATTATGCATAATAAGAAACAAAACATAAATCAAAGTAAATTCAGATAGTGTGACTTTTGATGTTGCTTTGCCTTTGCATGATGCTGGGGGGAATGGAGAGAGAAAAAAATTGTTTCCTTTCTATGATTTCACTCAGTGGAGAAAAAAAAAAGCATGCATTGAGTACAGGAAGAAAAGCTAATAAATAGGCTGGAAGTAATAGACTACCAGCAGGAACTCAACAGCTAAAGTTAAACACTTTGGTTCAGTGGCTCCTTTGCAGAGCAGAAACAAAGTTTATTGCACTTCCTTCAAAATGTTTATCTTAAAAGCAAATATAAGTTTTTAATTATACTGCTGAGTCAAATGTGAATGCCAAAGACCAGCCTTGCAGCTTTCCTTTCTTCTTAATAAATATTAATGTTAGTAATTCTAGAGGGTAGTAATATAAATTGGGTTTGGACAATATTTGTGCCTTTGTTTTTTTAGGGAAAAAAAATCCAAGGAGAGTTAGGAAGAAAGATGTTTGGCACGTCAAATTAACTTGCATGTTTGCTAAAAAGTGAACAAATACATGTTTTGAAGAGAAATCTAGTCTGAATATGTTTTTGTTGACTTTTGCAAAATAAAATTAAGTTTAATTTTATAAATAAAATATTCACTTCAGATTTGTTTTTTCCTCATGTTACACTACTTATCTAGGTGGTTCATTGTATCACCTCAATTTTTTCTTACTAATCTAATGTGGTAACTGATCCTAAAATGGTAGAATAAAGCCAACATTTACCAAGGAAATTCTCCATGCAGAGACATTCCCCATGTTGAAGAAGATATTAAGGTCTGCCACTTAAAAGTAAGAACCCTGAAACTTAGAAAAAGTTGCATTTCTTCTTCATGGCCCATTAGCTACTAGCAGCATAGCAAGGATGCAAATACAGGTTAAGACAATACTGAGATAGGCAAGTATTTGCCACATGGTGAGATAGACAACCCCCAGGATGAACAAAAAACCCATGGAATGATGGAAATTTCTCGGAGCTGAGCGTTTATTGCCAGGCCTGGTGACGCAGTCTCACGAGCCGAATTTGGAGACTGCGCGCTGTCCCAGCGTTTGGAAGGGGCTTATAAAACATCAGAACAAAGGGAGGAAGGGTCTTGCAAGCGTGGGTACAGAAGCAAATTGCATTGGTCAGTTTGAATGACCTTTTTTATTTATTGGAGAAGGCAACCTTGGGGATGTCTCAGGTTGGGCAGTGGTGACCACCTCCTAATATGGGTAGCTGATGCTCCAGAAAGGCACATGTTGTAAATTCCTCAGGGCATGAGATGGGGGAGTTGTTACCTCTTAACCCAGTTTTCTGGCTGGCTTTGTCCTTGGGCAGCTTTGAATTGTAACAGCTCAATTCTCAGGATGGAGGGTGGGTGAGCAGTTACAGGAAACAGAAACTTAGGCTGGCTAAGGGGGAGACAATACTCTGGGAAAGGGGCTCAGGCCTAAAATGGTGCATACAGAATAGGAAAATGATGCATCAATTATCCATAGGCTATTACAATGGAAGCCCATGAGAAGACAACATGGAAAGCAACAGAATGGAGGTCATCAATATTTTAGAAAACAGAATACCTTCAAATAAGAAGTGTCGAGCTTGAAAAGATGGCTAAGATTGAAAGAACAAAAGCCCAGATCCCAGTTACCAGCTTTGCTGCTATACCTAGGTCCTGTTGACCCATTTCTATGCCTCCTGAACCCACTTTGAAAGCTTGCCACCACTTTAAAGTATTTAACAGAAGATTCTCAGTGAAGCATGAATTTGAATGCATTCCCGGTTCACAATGATTCAACATCCTTTGGCATCTGGACCCCTGCTAAGCACTCTTGGAACATAATTACTTAGATACTGCTTGACCTTCTCAAAATCCTCCTTCTAAAAATAAACATGAATAGATACAGCGAAGCTTAATAGAGGATTACTGCACAGCACAGTTTAAAGATAACCATTACCTCTGAATAATCAAAAATAATAAAGAGTAAAAAATTATAATCAAACATAGTTTGAGAAAACCTAGCATTGTGTACCAGGAAAGAAAACTGTCCTTGGTCTTCCTGCTCTGTTGATTTTCTAAACTTGCCAGAGATGCTCTTTGTGTTAACCACAGATCTTTTAGGTTAGAAACACTGTTTAAGTACTTTTCCTTTGCTTTTATTAGTTGGATATTCCATGATGTGTATCCAACCTTAAAAACAAGAAAAGCCAAAAGTTCCATGGTTTTAATGAACTTGCAGTCACCCACTGAACAGGGAATCATAAAATGTTTTTCCCTGGTGTTGGCAAAAGCAATTGCTCTTTTATATTCGTGCACTCAGACAAGAAAAACAAAACAAAAATGTCAAAAAATCAGACAGGCTTAACATAATGATATTATGCATCTTGACTGATGCATCTTGATTACTTGTGGAAACAAAATTGTCAGTCTACATTTTCTACTTTTTCCATCTTTAATATATTTCAGGTCCTGTCACTAGTGTGCCCCTGGAAGGCAGGGATTTGTCTTTATTTCTGAATCCCCAGTATCTAGCCCAGTGGTTGACACATGTCTTAGCAGAAATATATCCCAGGAAATAATATGAAGTACCCTGGGCCCACGCAAAACTATGGAAGCTCAGTGTATGTGTTGGATCAACCTAAGAATAACAGCTTCTGATTACTACACCCATTCATTCATTAAACTAAGTTAGTAAAAGTCAACTACACATTCTGTCAACCCAGCCTCTGCCTGGAATAACCACACGCGCACACACACACACACACACACACACACGCACACGCACACACACACACACACACACACGACATGTACACTTCCTGGTTGGCATAGCCCTTGCAACGAGGAAGGCAACAGTGGAGGAGGGCTCCCTGTCGTTGAGATCAGATGAGTCCTTGCTTGGATTGCCCAGAGACTCAGAGAAAAGGATAGGGGTGTTGGAGCAGGGGCAATTGAGGTTAAGGGAGGGGAAGAAAGAGGAAGGAGGAAAGTAAAAGTGAGGGAAAAGGAAAGAAATGTTTTACTTTTGTTTTCTAAACTTAAACTGGGATGGTCTCACAAATGTAAAAAAAGACAAAATTACAAAAATTTTAAAATCTAACTGGCTTTTAGTAGTGATTCTAGAATTAAGCACCATCTCATTCTGCAAAATAGAATAATTGTTCCAATGAGCTGAGCAGAAAGGGCAGGGTTTATAGGCAGAAAAGTTCTGAATAAAGCAGAAATAAGAATGAAAGCAGATTGGTTGTTCCAAAGTTACTTTTCTTATAGGGTCAAGGCAGAAGGACCTTTTTATCATGCCAACTAGGTAAACGGGGCCCCATCTGACCAATTGCTACAGTTCTTCTAATTTTTAGTTTTTTTAAAACCAGTAATTTCTAAACACAATCTGATTGTCTTGCACCTAGCATAAGTGACTCCTCCTTTCTGGTTTGGTCTGTCAGGGGCCAAACCAGGAGGTTAGTGTAAAAGAATGGCCTCCCATGAACTTCATTTAACACAAGTAAATGTACAATTTTTTTCTGAACTTATTCATCGAAGAATTTCTTTTACCTCATGAACTAGATCTAAATGTTTTACGTCTTTGTCTGTTTTCATACTTCAGTTTCTTTTGTTTAAAATAATTTACTTTTTCCTAACATTAAAATAAATCTTCTCAACAAGAAGCCTGTCCTCCAGGGAGCCTATGTCTTCCTTCCTCTAAAGCCTGTCTGGTGAGGTTTCCTCTGCCTCACCCCACCCCTGGCCACTTCATCACTATTTCTACATGTTTAACAGCTTCGCCTAGAAAGCTGGGGGTGGAGTAAGTCACTCCAGAGTCTCTTCCAATTTAAAAAGAAATCAGTACTTTATGAAATTCTTCGGACTCCAGGCATTTCAGTTTTACGTAGATTTTGCTGGCTACTGATAGGAAGCTAACCCTTCTCTGAAATGCTACAGTGTTTATAATCTCAGTACCATCATTGTTGGGGGTAAAATAGTCATAAATAATAACAAACACTAAGTACACAAAATCTCAAATAAGAATCACTCCTCAATGTGAGATTCAGGTGAGAAATTCACAGAGCTTAGTTTTTATGGGAGAGGTTCCTGTGAGTCTGCATTTCAGTAACTCCTATCCTTTCCCTTTCCTCTCATCCCATTACGTCAGTTCTTACAACCCCTTTATGGCCCTCATCCTGTCTATTTGTGTATTCAGCCCTCAGGAAAGGTTATTGTCTCTCTACAGCCTGTTTTTTTGCACTGGATGGAAAGGGACATGGAGAAATTAGAGGTAGGGAGACAGTTCATGTCCTAGTGTGGCCAGTAGATAAAGTATCATGGAACTCAGCTGTCAGAATAAAATCTTCTAGTATCTATCCCTTCCACCTTACTGCGCAAATGCAGTACTCAGCCCTGAGTTACATCTAACTGAGCTAGACAAAGCACCCTGCTACAAAGGACAGGAAAAAGAGAATTTGTGGCTCACAGGTGCATACTCTGTGCCTCGTGTCACTTCTTACAGCTGCTCAGGTGTCAGGAGAGCACAGGCCATGTTTTGTTTTGTTTTGTTTTGTTTGCACAGCGCATTCTTGCTAAAACTCATGAAAGGGGTGGAACAATGAATTAGTGAAGTGCTTTTTATGTTTCCAGGTTAGAGACATTGCATCATATTCCAGACATGATTTGTCACTAGAATTTGTATTGAGCCATTCACTTATAGTGCGAACTTTTAAGCACTTCAACTAGTAGGTGAAGGTTTTGAGAGACTATTATTTCTCCTTTGTAGTCTTTCACCAAGGTACTTCTTTCCTGCTTCTACATTTACTCTTATATCAAACTCCTTAACATTTTTAAATAAAAGAAAAAGAATTTTTAAAAATCTGATGCATTAGTAAAGATCTGTGACTATGTAGCTCCTCAAATACTGGATCATTGGTTTGCAGCTCTGACTGTACATTAGAATTATCTAGAAGCTTGGAAAACTATTAGTGCCTGATCTCATACAGAAAAATTAAACTGGAATCTTTGGGAAGGGGCTCCCAGCATGAAAAGCTGTGCAGGTGAGTCTTGTATTTGGCCAAGATTGAGAACTACTTCCCCAAACTTTTGGTGGATATTGATTAAGTAACTGAGATGCAAACTGGAGGCAGATCCTCTACTTGATCTCTCCCACTTGCTGTGTTCTCTGACCAAGTGTATCTATGGTAAGATCAAGGCACCACTGTTTCTCTAGATACCGTCTTAATCATTACAAATATCATTTCCCTAGTGTTCTTCAGTAAAAGTACTTAACGTTCCCATAAGAACCTGAAGTTCTAAATAGTTAACATCACACTCCCTGCTGCATTTTGTTCCACATAATGATGTCTTCAATCATTTCATCACGCATCATTTAAGGGCAGTAAAATATCACAATTTATGCTTGCAGGCATGAAGCGATAAAGTACACTCAGTCTTCGGCTGCTGAGCTTGCTAGAGCTTTTTCATTTGCAACTTGAGTACAAGATCATGTCACAATAATTTGGGTAAACCAGATGGATTTCACCATCCATGCTGCTGCAGAGGATGTAAAGCTGTAGGTATTTCACAGAGATGTCCTGGGCACCTCATGGATGAATGATTGTACCTTGCTTCCTTTTGTGTTTAATCTTGCAGCTATATATCTTTAGTGTACCGTATCTTTGTATGTATATATACACAAAAATATATAGAACTTGACACATACATATATGAACGTGATTTTTAATCATCTAAGACTATAGCAATATAATTTGTGGCAGAAACCATCCTAATTAGAAACTGAGATAACCAAGTGATATGTCTGAAGAGCAAGATAATCACAAATTGGAGAATGGAATGATTCAACCTCTACTGCCTGCTCTGGCTGACTGTGTGTGGCCCTGACAAGTCACCAAACTTCTCTGGTCTTTATCTTTTCTGCTGTGAAGTGAAAAATTAACTTGGGGATGAAATATGTGTTTTATCCCTCATTAGCTCTTCAATTACTGACAAAGCCCCCCTTAAGGGTCATATTATGAAGACTTCTGGGGCTACATCTGCTCACTAGAGAGATTACCATCATCAACACATTAGTGTCTATCATAAAGTCAGGAGAAGAAAAGCAGAATTTAAGTTCCACTGGACCAAAGACCATAGAATTACTTTTCATCCCCATTTCAGTGACTGGAAATTAACAAAAACAAAATGAAGGTATCTATTTATAGCACCTTAACTAATCTTCACAGTCATATAAAAATGTGTGCACAAATATTATCAGCTCACTTGTATAGATACCCAATTAAACTTACCCTTCAACCCCCCCCCATTTTGAATCCTATCTCTCCTACAAGGCCAACCACACACCATAAGAATAAACAGTATTTCATGGCAAGTACTATATATCAGACACTGTTTGAAGCATTTTAACTATGCAACACATTTAATTCACAAAACATTTTTGTCAGGTAGATATAATTATTATCCCCTTTCTACAATGGGGAAAGCCAAGGCACAGAGTATTTAAGTGATTTACTGAAGGCCATATAGTCATGAAGGAACTGAGATTTGAACTGAAGCCATCTGTTTCAGAGTCAACATTTAGCCATTGGAAAAAAACATCCATATCAGCCACCCCATATTCTATATCTTGTTTTCTCTCGAATTCTATCATTCACTTAGTCTGTGTGCTCACAGAAGATCAATCAACATCATAGGCACTTTGAGACAGACAGAGTACTATCTAGGGTGATCACCCATCCTAGTTCATGCACCTATTGCCTTTAAGCAGCACTGAGGGTGAGAAAATTCAGAGAAGGCTTCCTATAAAAAATGATACCTGAGCTACATCTTTAAGGATATAGTAATTAGCTACCTTTAAATCTGCAAGGTGACGTTCTTGGTCTGTTGGAAAAGGTGGGAAAGATTTCATGAAAAACAGCCTACAAATCCTTGATTAGGAAAGTAGGAAATATTTCAAGATGAAAGAAAGTGAGAAAAATCATTCCTTCTCACAACATGGAGCTTCAAACTCTCCAACATATCTAAGGTAATGAACTGGTAACTCCTTGAGGATGTGAGGGAAAAGATGCTACATTTTGGTGAGTTCAGACTACTAACACCTCATTCCACTTATATCCTGAGACCTAGTTCTGGAATGGTTCAGCCAACAGGAAAGCAATGATAGAGAATTAAAAGGGACTTTATTGGCATGCTACTTTATTTTTGTTTTGGTGATGTCACTTTTTAGTTAATGTGACTACATTGTTCATACTTATAATGGATAGTGTTTTTAACCCTACCATGAAGATGATCTTATTTCAACATGCAAAGACACATGTCTTGTAAAACGTAATTACCTGAGGCCAGATAACATTGAGATTCTCAAAGAAGAAACATTAGGGAAGAGATGATGCTTCTTATTTCCTCAAGGCTGCTCCAGGTGATTGAGTTCATTGCCAAAATAGGACACTAAAGTCAAGTTTCATCAATAAGCTTTAAAGACAATCCATATACCCTGGAAATTGTAAATGGAACTTACCTGCGTCCTTGATGAGGGGCAGAGAAAAGTGAAACTTAGCAGGATGGTAAGAATCTTATCAGTCTAAGAAACCAACTTAAGAGACAAGAAACCAGTCAGAGGTATCAGTTTATCCAACTTAGTCAAAAACAGAGATCAGAATCTGGGCTAAAAGGAAGATAATCAGGAGCTTCAGAAAACAGAAATATGGTATCAAGATCAAGCGAGAAACTGCAGAAGCTAGAGTGGGATGTATGGAAATTCCTTGGTTTCTACTACTAATAACAAATGTCTGCAGACACCAAATTCTCAGCTACCCTTGGAAGGTTAGAGGGAAGGAGATTTTGAGCAATCTAACTCAATTTCCCAGGTTCAGTACTAAACGTGAGCTGTGCCACTTTCAAAGCACACTCATTCTGGACTTTGAAAGAGGTACTTTTGAGAGTCAAAGACTCCAGGAATCAGCAGAATAAGTTTCTGCTTGACATAATTTATAGTCAGTGCCCACATTAAAGCAGCTCTACAAATTATAGCAAATCTTCTGCACATACTAGTTTGTGTACTTCTTCACAAATGGGTATATCTTATATAAAGGTGTCATGATATTTCCTCTATTAATTTTTTTAGGAAACCCTTTTTTCTCAGGACAGAGGTGACATGGAAACTAGCCTATTTGAATGACCACAAGTTCCATAATAGAACACTTTCTTGCTCATGAAATTTCATGGTCTGTGACATGATTTGTTCAGTGTCAATTCTTCTTTTAGACAATAAGCATCAAGAAGACATGGATCGGTGTGCACTGCTATATCCTCATCGCCTGAAACTCTATCTGGAACCCAGTAAGTCCCCAAGAAATCTTTGCAAAAGAGGCTGTACGCACTTCTTGTGTCCACTGAGAAAACACATGGCAAGTACTACCACAGTGCCAGCAATTCAGTCAGTATTTGTTAAACTGTGTCTTTGTTACTTTTCTCTTGTTGTTGAGACAAAATATACAACACCCAGAGTTAAAGAGAGAAACATTTATTTAGGTCACAATTTGTAGAGGTTTCAGTCCATAATTGGCTGGCTCCAAGACAGGATGGCACATGGCAGAGGAACAACAGTTGGTGATGGCATAAGACAGCAAAAACAAGTGAGAGCAAAAAGGGGCAAACACTCTTTCTGTACCTTTTATTTTATTGAGTCTATTCTGATTAGGGCAGTGCCAATCCACTTAGTGGACTGATCCAACAATCACTCACCCTTAACCCAATTCCATTAATCTCAGCATTGTACTATGAATCAATCACAAACTCTAGATTCAGTTGCCACCAAAAGAACCCCATTAAAACATTCATGAGGCTTTAGGGGACATCTAGATACAAACCATAATATTCCACCCTTGAACCCCCAAAGACTCAAGTGCATTTCTTTATTCAAAATGTAGTTAGTCCCTCTCTAAGAGTTGCCAAAGTCCTAACAGCTTCAGCATTGCTGAAAAGTCTAAGTCCAAAGTCTCCTCTGAGATTTAAGGCAAACTCTTAGCTGTGAGCCCCGGTACAAATGAAAAGAAAGTTAAACACTTCCAATATTCAGTGGTACAAGATAGACATTACAAACAAGGATACAAAGGAATGGATCCAAAGCAAATCCCAAATCCAGCAGGGCAGACATTAATTAAGTCCTATGATTCTACGTGCAGCGTCTGAGGCAATCTATGGTAAGATGTGAACTCCAAAGGTCTTGGGAGGCTCTGGTCTAGGGCATTTCTGGGGGTTGTAACTCTCATGGCATCTCTCTTGGGCCTGCTCTGCTCCCTCCTTGCAGTTTTTTTCAGATGATCCACATTCTGAACTTTCTGTCAAGTCATAACACGCATCATCTGGAGTCCAACAGCCAAGCTCTTCTTCCCAGCAGAAAACTCCCAAGCCTGATCTTTACCGGCTGGATTTCTATCAACCTTCTGATCTTCTGAGATGTGACCAGAATCTCCTATACAGAACAGCCTAAACAGTAGGCATTGCTACTTTTTCAGCTGTCCTCTCCAAGTCTCTTCCCACGAGTCATTACCAAAGACTCCTGAACCACATGGTCAGGTATAGTCATAGCAATGACCCCACTTCTCTGGTACCAAATTCTATCTTAGTTACTAAGACAAAATATCCAATACCCAAAGTTAAAAGGGGAAAGGTTTTTTAGCTCACAGTTTATGGAGATTTCAGGTCATAATTGCCTGGCTCCAAGGCAGGGTGGCACATGGCAGAAGGGCAACAGTTCATGGTGGTGGGAGAAGACAGCAAATGCAGCAAAAGCAAGAAGGAAAAGCAAGCCTCTTTCTGCCCTTTTTATTTCATGCAGTCAACTTGGGCAGTGCTAATCCACTTAGGGGACTGATTCAACAATCACTCATCCTTAATCCCAGCACCCTTAATCCCAGCATTGCACTACAAATCAATCACAAATTCTAGATTCAGTTTCCTCCCAAAAATACCCTGTTTAGAAATACATGAGGCTTTTGGGGGACGTCTAGACACAAACCATAACAAACAGAGCAGGCAAGTTAAGAAGCTTCTACTTTACTCTCTACAAGCCCCTTCCAATTGCTTTTTGGCTTTCTTGCATTTCCATACTTTTCAAATTGTTACTCAATGCTTTAGTTATTGAATTGTAGTTATTTTCCAACTTCTGCCCTTTCCTGTCTACTGCACCATTGCCTTAGAGACTCTCATAATGAAAAACTGCTAGACTTACTCCTCCTCAGTGCCTCTGACTTCATCACTACAGATTCTCCTGCAACTGTCCTGAACTTTCTTCTTTTGGTTGCTGACTCTTGATTTTCTCAGCAAGAGACTCACTTTGACCTTCTGTCTTTTTTCTTTCTTTTTTTTTTTTCAGGTTGGCTTTTTTAAAAAACAAAACAAGAAAAAGGATAGAAATAATACAGAATTCAAAGGAAAAAAACAGTAAGAAATCAACGCTAGTTAATATATTGCATATTGGTATCTTAGAAGTAGTTGTTCAGGTTACAAGATCTAGGCATGAAAAATGATCAAACAGTCAAACAATGACAGCACAAACTGTTCTTTTTGATGAACTAACAGAGTTGGATTTATCTAGGCCAGCCTGGGCTACACAAGGACTTCAGCGCTAGCCTGACTACAAAGTAAGACCCTGTCTCAAAAAACAAAATCAAAAAGCAATTGAAATAGGCTTCTATTTCAACATCGTGCTAATAAGTCCTAAATTTTCAGATCTTCTGTATTTGTCTGATCTGTAGTCTCCTATTCCTAACACCCTGGAAATATGTTTCCTCCTTTGTTTTCACCAAGCGTTACTTCTTCCCTCAACCGCAGTCTACACACAGTCCTCCATGTGTGCTTTGCCTGCTGCAGACTCCCTTAGGACAAGATCCACCCAGCACGAGTCCTAGCACAACATAGGCAATCAAATGTCTCCTGAATAAACAAATGAGTTTGTGAAACTTTTACTAAATGTTTTCATTTGAATCATTGCACTATTTCAAATTTTACTTCAAAATGATGTCCTTTTTCCTCCAAATTCATCTGTGTCCTTAACTTCCTGCTGTTAATAATAGCATCTACCCATTTGAGCTTCAAATCTTCACATTTTCTTTGACTTCTCTCCATTTCCCTCATATTTAACGAATATTGAAAGTTCCCCATCACATTTCATGTCACATTTCCTCACTGTCAGCACACAAATGCAGCAAGGCCTTAGGTTCCATCAGGATTTTCACAAGGTTTCTCTTCCTCAAGCATGCAAAGACTTGCTCTTATTCACTACAGGCTTCTGGTCTAATATCATCAAACTGTTTTTCAGAAATCTCCACAATCCAGTCTCCTTTCCTCCCTAACTATGGATTCAACTTCAGGCCCTCACCCATTACCCACTCTATACAGGCTGTTCCTGTGTCAGACCAATCAAGTGCTGGTTTGTTCGTTCCCTATATGGAATATTTCCTTCCTCACCATCTCTGAAATTCTGCTATAATTCAAGACTGAGGTCAAGCAATTTCTCAAATTTGTTTTGTCCAGAACTGTTCTTATCTCCCATTCCTCCATGACACTTAAATTCTGCACCATGACCTCGCTGAAGGTTTGATTTAGGATTTTGTCATGATTTTTCTACGTTCATTTGTTTCTACCGAGAGATTTGAGCTTTAGAGAGGACAAGATGATGACCTGAACCCTCAGCAAGTAGTTCAGTAGTCAGTGATTGGTTATTCTTATCAATTTTAATATAACTACCACTCATTTTAAAAATGAAATGCATTCCCCAGAAGCAGAATACACAGAAAACTGGAGGGAATTAAGACTCATTTTACCTCCCTGTAGTACTGGAAATGAATTTCCAAAAGGAAAAGTTGTGTGCTCAGAATTTTCTAACAATATCACTTAAAATGCAATTTGAAGTTTTATTTGTCGAAGGAAAGCAAAACATTTTGAAGGAGAATGGAAAAGGGAAGGCAAAATAAAATTATAATTCCTCATGCAAAATATGGTATGCATACACACGCTCTCCAAGATTTTTACCTTGTCAGCGTCACTCATTCTTTAAAGATGGTCCTAAAGACTTCACATTATTTCCACCCTGCTTAAGAGAAAATCTGTCCTAAGTATGTCTTCTAGAGAGTTTTTAATATTTTAATTTTAAATAATTTTAGGTTTGCCAAAGAGTTGGAAAAACAGCACAGAGAGTTTTAATCTGCCCTTTATCTGTATTCTAATGTCAACATATTACATAGTCACAAGACAATTATCACAGCCCAAAAACTGACATCGTTACACTACTGGATGAACTATAAATCTTATTTGTATTTCTCCAGTTTTTCCTTTAATGTCTCGTGTCTGTTCCAGGAGAAATATAGGACCCAACTTTGCAATGGACTGTCTCCTCAATTTTCTCCGATCTGTGATAGTTTTCAGTGGTTTTTTTTTTTTGTTTGTTTGTTTGTTTTGTTTTGTTTTGTCTTCTGTGATCTTGACACTTAATAAGTATTAGCCAGCTATTTTGTAGAATGGCCCTCAGTTTGGGTTTATCTAATGCTTTCTCATGACTAGACAGAGGTGTGTTCCTTTTTTGACAAAACTACTACAAAAATGACATTGTATCTTACTCAGTGTATCATGTCCTCCTGCTGATTTGTCTCAATACCAGTGACGTTAACTTTGACCCCTTGAGTATAGTGGTATCAATTGGTTTTCTTCCTTCAAATTCATTTTTCTTCCCTTTTTAATTGATAAATACCCCCAGAGGAAATACTTTGAGGCTATATGAAAATCCTATTTCTCCTCAAACTTTCACCCACTAATTTTATCCATCAGTAGATTTTCTCTACAAGAGTTATTATTGTGGAATTTGCCTAACAATAGTTTTATCCTTCCCCCATTTCTTCTATATTTACTAACTGCAATCCTTCTGGAAAGCTATTGTTTCCTACTGTATTAATGATTTTCATCACTCAGCCGGTGTCTAGTACAGGGGACATAGTCCTGAAGGCCTTAGGGATCCCTGCCTAGTTATAGCTCTCCATCTAGGGTGTTTTCATCAACTCACAAATGTATCTGTCAAATAGGATGCCCAACCAAAAAGGAAGAAGAAAAAAGGAAACGAAAAGAAATGTAGGAAAAAGAAAGAGAGAAAAAAAAAAAGAAAAGTTAGCATTTTTAGTATTTTCCTTAACTACACATTACTTTGAAAACAAATTGTATTTTAAGGGATTATTATGCTTTCAAAAAGATGTATCAGTATTAAACCCCAAAAGAAGATCTAGAAACAAACACATTCCTGGCCCTTATGCCACCTAGGTGAGTTACACAGCAGGATAATACATTTATGAGATTATTACATGCTATACAATCACCATATGGGTCTTACTTACATTTTATAGCAAGTATATCCTAGAACAGCAAAACAAGGCCTCAAGTTACAGCACAAACTAGGGAAAAGGATAATTTGGAAAGTTGACATCAATCTGGCAGGGACCTGATGATATCTACAGAAGAATAATTAGTTTAAACCTGTCTGCAGACAAAGGAATTGTCTCCCTGCCTTGGGGTAGAGAAGGTCTAAACTTGTGCAGAATACACCACACCTTGCCCAACACCCAACTTCCTTGCTAGCAGCAAAGAGAATACCTGTTAAGAAGTTGATGAAGAGGCAGTTTTCTCTCCACTCCAGAGGTTCTTTCCTCCCTGCCCCGATCGTGATTGTCTTTATGCCCCAGGAAGGAAAGTAAAACATAGTGCCTAGTGCTCTTCACGCTGGGAAATGCTCACTGCTCCAGACCTGGTGGGAGGGTGGGGTGTCATCACTGAGCCTTGAGAACTTGAGAGATTATTCTGATTTTGTATTCCCATAAGACTGATACGTTTTTAAAGAAATAAAAGATTCTTGAGCAACCTAGGTGAGTACTCAATGCCAATACATAGCCACTAATGCGAGTGCCTGTATTTTTGCACTGCTGCTAGTAACCAATTTATAATCAGTTGATCATTTGCTCATTGACAGCATTTAATTTGTTTGTGTTAATCGGCATAACTGAAGGTACTTGAGATGACACACCCTAATATTCAAATAACAACATTCTAGAAGTGGTTTTGAATTAATTAATTTATTTATTTATTTTAACCAATTAAGGCAACCACTGAGATTTGCAATGGCCAGCTTGAAGACATTGTCATGTGCTAAAACTGTGTTTTCTGAAGTCACTGAATACACAAGTAGGCTAATATATAGCATCATGAAAATGGCAGTGTGCTCTAACATAAATGGAGAAGGTTAATGAGGAAAGAATTAAGGCAAATCTAGTATGGGGATGAGGTACCAAGGTTACACAGGGCCAAATTCATTCATCTTGTGCCATACAAATGAAAGTTTAATGATGGTTTGAAGAAGGAAAAATGTAGGCGAGAACTGAGTCATACCATATCCAGTAATTCAGACACAGTGGCGCGGTTGTTAGTACCATTCACAAAATACTGTATATGGATTTTTTGGGCGTATTCACCTTTGTACTAATCAGCTTGCAAAAGTTCATTACCAAAATATATAATTGTAGAGACCCATGAAAAATATTTCTATTAGATGGTTTTTTTTAAATATTTCAGTATTGTTTGATCATGCACTATTATGTTGATTGTTTATAAACTCAGAGGAGTATATTTGGGACTAGGGGTGTAGCTTGGTGGTTAAGCACTTGTCTAGCATGTGTGAGGCCCTGGATTTCCCAGTAACAGAGGGCAGAAGTGGTAGGGGGTAAGGGGGGAGGGGAGGGAGGGAGGCAATTTTTAATTATTTTAACAGAAAATAATACTGATAATGATTTAAAAGTAGTCTTTCATACTCAAAATCAAAAGGATCAGGTCAAAAAATAAAATATAAGAATATAAATAAAATATCTTCCTATTATGAAATAATCTTTGATGATTTTATTTCATTTACATTAAACTGCATTGCATTAACATTGACAATTTAATTTTTTTGGTACTGAGTGTCAAAGACAATTTAATTTTTAATTTAAAATATGTCACTCCTTAATTCATTTTGGATTTATAGTTGTTTACCACCTAAAAGCACAAGGAAGTTTTTTTTTAAGGAGAAAAAAATAAAAACCAAAGATAAAGCATTTCAAAACAAGACAATAAGAAATTAACAATGGTTAATATATTACATATTATTATATTCAAAGTAGTTGTTCAGATTATAATATAGGCATGAATAATTGATCAAACAATATAAGCACAAACATTTTTTAATGAACTGATAGAAATCAGTAGTATAACTATCATAACTATCTTTTGTATATATATTTTTTTTCTTTTCCCTTCCTTCTTTCATTCTTTTCCCCATCCCAGTTGTTCTTTCATTTTGAGCAATTTCTTTCCCCTTTCACAATATCTATTGTAGATTTTGAATCTTACTTACGTTTTCAGTTTCTTACACTAGAGAGACAATACAGTATTCACACAAGTTTGATTTATTTCACTTATGAATATAGTCTCTTGTTGCATCCATTTACCTATAAAATCCTCGAGTTTGCCCTTCTTTATAGCAGAATAGTATTCCATTATATAAAAATACCATATCTTTTTTTATCCATGCCTCAGTTGATGGGCATTTGGGTTGTTTCCAAGACTTAGCTACTACAAGTTGTGGTGCTATAAACACGGGTGTACATCTATCACTGTGGTATGATGTTTTTAATTCTTCTGGGAAAATACCCAAAAGGGGAATAGCTGGGTCAATGGGACCTCTAATCATACTTTTCTGAGGAATTTCCACACTGATTTCCACAATGGTTGTTCCAGTCTACACTCCCACTAACAGTGGAGAAAAGTTCCTTTTTCCCCATAGCCCCTCTAGCATTTGTAATTGGTTAATTTCCCTTTCCCCCCCCCCCCCGGTACCAGGTATCAAACTCACAACCTTGCACCTGCCAGGCAGGGGCTTACACCACTGAGCTAAATCCCTGGCCATACTTTTTGAGACAGAGTCTCGCTATGCAGTTCAGGCTGGCTTTGAACTCAGCTTGTAGCCCAGGCTGGTCTCGAACTCACAATGATCCCTCTGCCTCAGCCTCCTGTGTGCTGGGATTAAAGGCATATGCCACCACCCCCAGCTTGGTTGATTTCTTGATGATAACAATTCTTTCTGGAGTGAGATGAGATTTCAGTGTTGTTTCAGTTTGTGTCTCTCAAATGACAAATGATGTTGAGTACTTGCTTATATATTTATTTGCTGTTTGCATTTCTTCATCTAAGAAGTGTGTATTCATCTCAGATGCCCATTTTTGGATTGGGTCTTTGAATTTGGGGCCCTGATTTTTTTTTCAATTTTTTAATATGTTCTAGATAGAAGTCCTTGTCTGAGGAACAGTTAGCTAAAATTTTTTCTCACTCTGTGGGTTTTCTTTTCATTCTGTTGGTGATTACTTTTGATGTGTAAAAATGTTTTAATAATATGAGATCCCAGTTGTTGATTCTTTGTCTTACTTCCCATGCAGTTTAGTTTTTGTTCGTGAACCCTCTGGCTACCCCTTTTGTCTTCAAGATTTCTACCTGCTTTGTCTTCTACTATATTTACTACTTCCATCTTAATATTTAGTTATCTTTACTCCATTTCAATTTTAGTTTAGTTTATGGTGATAGACATGGGTATAGTTTTAGTCTTCAGCATGTGGAAAGCCAGTTTTTCCAGCACCATTTGTTAAAGAGTCTACCTTTCTTCCAGTGAACACATTTGGCCCCTTTCTCAAAGATAAGTTGGCTGAGTGTGTTTGTAGTTGTGTCTGCATCTTCTAGTCTGTTTCATTGATCCTTGGGTTTGTTTTTTGTTTGTTTGTTTGTTTTGCTAGTACCATGCTGATTTTATCACAGTAGCTTTGTAGTATAATTTCAAAACAGGGATTGTGATGCTTCCTGCCCTGCCTTTATTATCCAGGATTGCCCTTGCTTTCTAGGTCTTTTCTGTTTCAAAATGAATTTTTGGAATGTTTTCTCTAGATCTGTGAGGTATGCTTATAGTATTTTGATTTGGATTACATTAAATCTGTGTAACAGTTTTGGCAGTATGGCCATTTTCACAATGTTGGTTCTTCCTATCCATGAGCAAGCATGTCTTTCCATTTTCTGATATCCTCTCCAATTTCTTTTTTCAGAGTACAGTAATTTTCAGTGTATAAAGCTTTTATTTCCTTTGTTAGAGTGCTTCCTCAATATTTCTTTCTTTCTTTTCTTTTTTTTTTTTTTTTTTTTTTTTTTTTTTTTTTTTTTTTTTTTTTTTTTTTTTTTTTTTTTTTTTTTTTTTTTTTTTTTTTTTTTTTTTTTTTTTTTTTTTTTTTTTTTTTTTTTTTTTTTTTTTTTTTTTTTTGGATGCTATTGTGAAGGATATGTTTCCCTAATTTCTCTCTCAGTGAGTTTTTGTTTGTGTATAAGAATGATTTTTGAGTGTTGATTTTGCATCCAGCTATGCTACTGAATTTGATTATTAATTCTAGAAGTCTTTTGGTGGAGTTTTTGGGGTCTTCTATGTAGAGTATCATGTCATCTGCAAAAAATGATAGTTTATTTTCTTCCTTTCCTATTCTTATTCCTTTTATTTCTCTCTCTTGTTTAATTGCTCTGGCTAATGTTTCCAGAGCTATATTGAATAGCACTGGTGATGGTGGAAATCCCACAAGGAAGTTTTATCCCTAATTACATGTCTGTACGTATTTAGCCCACAATATCATAAAATAATTCCATTTACTATGGGAGGGAGAGGTCCAAAGTGAAAGAAAAGAATTCCAAAGTGAAAAGAAGATAAAGACACTAACAAAATGATCCTGCTTATCATGGCTATCTGGCAGCAGCAGGCTTTGGGCAAGTCGTTTAACTTCTCTAGGCCTCAGTTTCCCTTTCTGTAAGAATAGCTATCTATGTGCTTATGTATATGTGAGCTTCTAAATGTGTAGTGGACAAAGATCTGGAAAGAAACTTACCCCACTGATAACTTCTGAGAAAGCAAGGGGTTTGGGGGATAAAGTTGGAAAAGACTAAGCTGAAATCTCCATTTCTGTAATCTCGGCCTTTTATCCAAATATATACATTTAATTAAGTAAAATATACCATGATTTCATACATTAAAAAGAACAGGAGAGTGCTCAAGTAGTGAAAAGGACAGATTTTAGCTTCTGAAAACTGCAGACTAAATTTTGATTCTATTGCTTCTTATGGGCTATGAAAATTTAAGCAAATCATCTTTCCATTCCCATTTTCCACCTAAAAGATTATGGTGATATTGGCTAAGGGAATATGGTGAGGTGTAAATAAAACAAAGTACATAATTTGGTGAACACAATGCCTGATCCATGGGGAATGTCTGACACATAAAAACCAGTACTTTTTAATATTTCAGTAATTACTATTACTTATACCTGTTTTACGAGATTAGGTTTACTCTGGAAATAACCAAATGGTCTACCTGATCTAGGCCATGGTTCTCTGCCAAACATTGCCGTTTGCCCCTCTACACAACCTCCTTCTCCACACGCTGTCTGCCTCAGAAAGGCTGAACCTTAAAACTTGTATCAACAGACTCCACACCTGCCAACCTCCAGGTAAGTTTTGCCAATGCATTAAATTGGTAGCAAGGAGACTGAAAGGTGGGCTAAGAGGAAAATCAGTTATTAATTTTCACAGAATCTTTCCAACTAGCGAGCCATTGCTTGGATGTTCCTGTGCTAAAGTCTACAGTTTTAGTACTCAGCCCGCTCTGGTTTCTGAAAAGCCCTCCCTCCTGTTGTTCCTTCAGGTATAGGGTAGTCAGGCCTCTCCAATGTTGCTGGCTTCAGCATTCTGCACTATCCCTTGTTGTTCTTCCTTATTCAGTAAATAGTCCCTTCCTTTAAGTCTGCAAATGACCCAGTTAGACTGCAGCATCTGCTTCTTCCCAGACTCCTATGTGCTCACTGTTGCACAGAATGGCTCTAGTACACAATCCAGCTCCATAGAGACAATTTCACTGTAGGGAACTTCCGGTGGAAATTCCTGCAAATCTCAACAGATTGGTCTTATGCTTAGGCGACATAGGGAGAAAGTTATATTGTGTCATTTCAGGGAAATGGGGGGAAAATTTTCCTCTCCTGCTGGTCTGGGAGAGTTCACAACTGTGATAACTATTGCTCATGTGTTGATGGTTATTAAGAAAAGAAAGTTTTCTAATTATAGGTTATAATACTATACATTCGGGACTTGTCTGCAAAAGCACAGGATGAAATTCTTGAAAATGTAATTTTGTTATGCCAGGTTCTTTCCTCGTGGTCAAATTCTTTTCTCTGCCTGTGTGTTGCTTGCCAGCAAGTGTAGAGGCAAAGCACCTGGGCAGTAAGGATCAGCTAAACAATAGCATATCTGGCCCCTGGACACACTCTCCTGTAACCCAGCTGCAGAAGTTTCACTTTCCTGTTCAAAATCTTATGGTGAGCACTCATTTTATTTAATAATCACTATTGTAGAACTTACTTTGCATTAGTTACTGGTTTTAGAAATTTATAAAGATTAACTCACTTTATCACCACAGTCTCCCTATGATTTTTAAAATACAGAAACTGTCCCTCCCATAGTTTTAAGATAAGGAAACTGAGGGGCAGATGTAATAGGGAAACAGTGCCCAAGTTATATAGCTAGTAAACTGAAGCACTAGTGTGAAACCCAGAAAGTTTGGCTCCTAGTCTGTGCTTTTGACCAGCTGCTGCAGTTTCTTTTTTTTTTTAGTAGTACATGTTCGTGACATATGATGAATATGCTGGTATGTATATATAGGGCATCTTAAACCTTTTTACTTCCTCTGCTCCCTCCTTCCTTTCTCTCATCTCCTCTTCCCATCTGCAAAAAGTCTACCTCCTTGTTTCCTATCATTTCTTCTATTTTGTTCTATAAATTATTTGTGCTTTGAGTTTCTCATATAAAAGGAACCATGCAATATTTAACCTTCCACGTTTATTTCACTTAGCATTATGGTCTCAACATACACTGACGCGGCGCCAGCTTGCATCAAGGGAGATCTGATCCGCCTTCCGGGGATGGGGGCTCCGCCACCCAGGAGGAGAACCAGAACCGGTCCAACCAGACCCCAACTCACTCAGAACCAAGGACATCACCTCCCCCCCCCACCCGTAAGCAAGCTGCTGGCTCTGAGGTCTGGCTAAATTGATGGCAACTAAGGTACATAAAGCAACTAGACACTAGTGTTTTTTCATAGATTTTGCAGACCTCTGAACGGCACCCTGAATGTCTCTTTGTATGATAACAGTAGGCAGTGTTGCAGACACGGGGGATTCTCTTCTGTCTGTTCTTTGAGGCCCAATGTGGTTCTCACCACTTTGTTTTACTCTGATCGTTATTATTTTTCTCTTTTTTTTTCCTTTATTTTATATTCTGTTTTTATTGATTTTGTATCGTTTTGTTTTTGGTTCAATCCTACTACACCTGTTGGAATGGTCAGCTAATTTGAAGATAGCAAGGTATGTTATAGTAGCTATTGTACTCATATTATT